>PVJA010029864.1:0-26348 GCA_004027025.1 Myocastor coypus
GGACATGCAGCAGTTGTGGAAGGAATGATTGCATTCTCCCCAGACCACAACACAATCCTCTTGTTTGTTTTCAGCTTGACATCTAAGACAGGCATCCATCACTTGGACCCTGCAGATGGCACACGTATCGCACTCCACGTCCCAGCTCCACATGGCCACCGCGTTCCACTTCTTCAGAGAGAACATTTTGTCGCCTCCCAACTTGGAGCCTGCGGCCCCGGAGTGAGAGGACAAGGCGCAGGGCTCTTCGCCGTCTTCCACGTCGGCCATGTCGGCGGTGCGGAGCCGGCGGCGAACTAGGCAAGCACTTTTGTCAAGCCATATCCCCAGTCCTGACCTGGCTTTCTGAGTGGTCTTAATGACTAAATTCAATACACTGCACATATAACTTGATAAAACATGTTCATACAGTGTCATTAAACAGGGTCCGGAAATTGACATGGCCCAATTCTTAAAGTCACTTCTATTCCACTAGAAACCTACTAAAATGGAGGGGGGGAGGGCGCTTTGGAAAAACACAAATATTATCAAGAAAGGCACTTAGAAGACTGTTAAGTACAGACCATTGCTCTTAAGTAATTAAAGTCTATAGTGTAAGACAAATGTCTCAATAAACACACTTTCTACTGCCTTTTACATGGAAATTTAAATGCTTATTTACATTTACTTCAGATTTAAAGTTGAACAGATGTCTTGGGGTCCTTGTAAGAATCAAAATGACTTAAATAAATCCTTTATACAAAAAGATTTTATGCCATAACAAACTTTCTATTTAATTCTATTGCCAATTCAAAATATTGATGTGGTTTTATTTCAGGTTTATGTAAAGCAATGACTGAAGGGTGCTGGTTCCACTTGATACATTTTAAACACTTATGTTGATTTTTCTACTCTCAACCTCTTTGCAGGAACTAGACAAAAGGGTTTTCTGCAGAACCGAGACATACTGAATGGGAAGGACTCCTTTAATGATGCATTTGGAAGACTTTTAAAATCCTTTTAGAAAATTTGATAAGCTATCAAAATTACTTCATCAAATTTGAATTATGTTTAAATGGGAAGCTAATGTGACAGCATTTTGCGGCCATATTTACCTGGGTTTCTTTTCACTTAGTTGAATGCTGCAGGCAGCTTAAATACTAGAACACATTTGCAAACCAAGCTACTGTCACCAGAGCTGTTTGGTAGATGGAGAGGGTGGGTAAACTGGGGGCCTGTGACAGTTAGTGAATATGGTAAAAATGCCACATTTCAGGGCATTCACATGAGTGTCCTTTGAAACATTCGTTAAGAAAGTCTCAGGATTTTAACAGGGGGAAAAATAGGTAAGACACAGAAGAGGGATGAGGATTCTAGGCATGGAGAAGAGTTGGAGTGAAGGAGCATGGGGAGAGAGTGCAGGAGCTGCACAGGGATCATGTCTGGGTGACAGGGAGACAAGGTTCCAGGAAACACTGCTGTATCCTGGGGCACAGACTTGGTTTGCCTCTTTGTTAAAAATCTCTGGGCAAATAAAGGAGTGACATTAAGTCTCTTTGTGGAGAGTTGAACTGGAATTGGGGAAAGCTGGAAACAGAGACCATTTAGGAAGATTTTGCAATACTTCAAACAAAATTTTTAAAAATCATCCTGGGTGCAAGCTACCCTAGCAGCAGTGGGAAAAGAAAGGCTGGATGTATTTTGGGATTTGTTTTATTTGTTTTGCTGTGCTGGGGACCAGACCCAGGGCCCTGAACAAATCTCATCAACTGATTGACTTGTGAGAGCCTAGATTAGTATAACACACTTCTGGATGCACCTGCACGGCTCACGGGTTGTGACCTAGGGGATATGTCTGCTCCCTGACCCCTTGCTCTCTGGCTCTTCCTCCACTCTGCTTCCTGGCTGGGTGAGCCACTCTCTTCTGCCCTCTACCATGATGTTTTTGTCTTGGACTGAAACTGAGCCAGAATAAACTTTTTCTCCTGTTAGTTGCATATGTCAGGCACTTTGTCCTTGTAACAGATAAGGGATCAATCCCACTGAATTACATCTCCAGCTCTAACCATAATGGAAATTCCTAGGACCAGGCACTGTCCACATGGGAGCACTACTTCTGGGAATTACTGAGTAGCTAGCTCAGGATTGCTTGGAGTCTTTGGGGCTAGACAGTGGGAAGATGGTGAAGCCATAAAAGGACTAAAATGTCTTTTGCATAATGGAATGTGCCTTCAGGAGGCTGGGGTAGAATGTTATGGTTAGTGTCTAGATGTCCCCCAAAAGCCTCATGCAGTCATTGGGGTGGTCCTCTAGAGTTTGTGATTAAGTCAGGATCCAATACTGGGATTACTGGTGTGAGTGCTACACCTGCCCTAGGGTGGACAGCCTGAATGCATTGTAAGGAGAGAGGCCTGCTCTCAGCCCAGCTGCGGCTCCTCCCCTTTTGCTCTCACTAGTTTGCTGTTTTCCACTGACACGAACAGCTGCCCTCTACCATGTGTCACTCTCCCTTGGAACCAGCTGCCTATGGCTGAAACCTTCACAAACTGCCAGCTAAATAAAATTTTCTTTCCTTCATTTTTTTTTTAGGCATTTAGTACAGGGTCTACAAGGTCTTACTACATAGATCAGATGTGCAGTGATCCTCCTGTTTTCAGCCTCCCAAGCACTGGGATTACAGGCATGCACCACCACACCTGGTCTCAGTTGCAATCTCAACGTGCCCTGGGAACGGGGCTGGCACAGTCTGCGGTGCCAGGTATTAAACCTTGGGTTCCTGCACTCTGCCTAAGAAGATGCTCCTTCCTTAATTTTGGATGTCAGGCATTTTATCACAGCAGTGAGAGAAAAGTAACTGAAACACTATAATGATAAACAGAAGCCACAAAGGCAAGCTTGGGCTGAGTGAAAATGCACTCACTCCTGGCTATTTCCCCAGTTCAGGGTAGCCAGGAAGGGCAAGTATAATTCCATCTATATCATCTACAAAATATTTATGATCATGAGTCACCATTTACTGGGTGGTTTCAAGAGAGAGAAGAAAGAAGTTGGAGGGAGAGAAAGAAAAGGGAGAAACTTCCTGGAAGACATCTGGATACACAGGCCTGGGTGCCAGGAGAGAAGTCCCAGGGTGGGGGGTGGGGTGAATCAAGACAGAGTGATGACAATAAGGGAGTGATGTGGAGCCCCGAGAGGAAGAGCTGAAGACAGAGGTCTCAGGCACAGGGATGCATAGGGGACAAGAGAGTCAGAAAGGAAATCTGATAAAGAACATAACAGGGAAGGGAATAATGGTGAGTGGTCAAAAATGTCAGAAGGCATCTGAAATGATGAGGGACAATGGCCATAAAAGTAAAAGCCCAGCTCACGCTGTGCAGGGAGTTCGAAGTACCCTGGGAGGTGGGTCCTGCTGTTAACTGGAGGCTTACACCTATCACCTGACTTCTCCAGGCAGGCACCAAGAGTAGAGGCCGTGGCCTCATCCCACACTCTTGACCTCCTGCCACCATACAGTGGGGAAGTGGAAGCAGAGATACACCTCCAGGAGAGAGAGGGGGGTAAAGACTCACATCTATGCTGTAAAACCCAGCTCAGCACTCTGTGTAAGTGTGAATCTGTGGCCGGGGGCAGGGTGGAAAGGAGGACCGAAGCAGGGTGGCAGCTCTTTTGCAGGAACTGTGCCCTCTTATTCTGGGTTCTCTGCTGGAACATGAAACTTGTTTCACAAAACAGAAGCCTACATTAAAATGATTTTGTTGGGTTTTTCTGCTTTTGTTTTAGGTACTAGGGATTGAAGATGGGGTTGCACTATGGCTGAGCTGCATTTCCAGTCCTTTTTATTTTGAGGCAGAGTCCTCCTAAGTTGTGCAGGGAGGCTTCACACATATTATCCTCCTGCCTCAGGCTCCTGATTAGCTGGGGTTACAGGCATATACCCCCATACCCAGTTCAAATGATTTTCTTGAAACAAGAATTTTACCACTCTAACAGAATGAGATGAGATGATGTTTGCCTTTCTTAATATACACGAAAGATGCTATTTCCTGTTTTTAATATATGTGCATTAGAATTATACATACTTTTTTGGAATCCTTGCTTTTTTCTGTTGAGAGTATGAGATTTCCTTTCAGAGTGATATTAAGGTCTGGATCATGGGAAACAAAAGGAAAATAAGCCATGAGAACATATAAGCCCACCAAAAAAGGAAACACCAAGCATTGGGGTGACGTCTCACAATCCCAGGGCACTTTCATGAAGGGAAAGAAATCTACAGTGCCCTTCTGAAGGAAAAGACCATCTCAGGATGCCTCCAGGAGCAACGCCGAGCTGGCAGCTCACTGGGTGGCTTTCACAGACTCCTCCTTGTCCCTACAAACTCACTGTGGGCTACACATAGTCCCCCAGGGCAGGATGGGCAGGGAGATTTTCTCCAGCTCTGTCCAAACAACAATCATAGGAAGGCCAGAGCTATGCTCACACCTTACCACTAGGGGGAAATCAGCCACTTTGGCAGGTGTGTTTGTGCTTGGTTTTGGAGTGCTGGATAGGGGATCAAACCTGGGGCCTCCTACTAGCCAGAGAAGTGCTATACCACTAACTCCCATCCCCAGCCCCCCTGTGGGTAGTATTATGACCAATGTAGAAGATTCATGTGCTGTCGCACCTTCAGCATGGCTTTCTTCCTTATTTTTGTCTTTTTGAGAAGGGTCTCGCTATTCAGTTCAAGCTGGTCTCAAGTTCACTTTTGTAGCCAGGCTGGTCTCAAACTCACACCAATCCTCCTGCCTCAGCCTCCCAAGTTCTGGGATTACAGGTGTGGGCTACCATGCCCGGCCCTTCAGCATGGTTTTCCATAGGGAGATTTATTTCTTTAGAGACAGGTTCTCACTATATAGCCCAGGCTGACCTTGAACTCACAGAAATCTTCCATCCTTAGCCTCCAAAGTGCTGGAATTGGGGCCCAGCAGGATGGCTCAGTGGTCTAAAGCGCCTTCTTAGGAAAGCTTAGGTGGCTTCAGGGACCGCAGTTCGATATCCCGGCACCACATGCTGCGCCAGCCCTGCCCTCAGGGCAGGCTGAGACGGCCAGAAAAATAAATAAACAAACAAACAAACAAAAGTTCTGAAACAAGAAAAAAAAATAATAATAATTCTAAAAAAAATTATTTAATTTTATTTTTTTTCTTGTTTCAGAACTTTTGTTTGTTTATTTATTTATTTTTGTGTCCGGCTCAGCCTGCCCTGAGGGCAGGGCTGGCGCAGCATGTGGTGCTGGAGATCAAACTGCAGTCCCTGCAGCCGCCCAAGCTTTCCTAAGCAGGCACTTTAGACCACTGAGCCATCCTGCTGGATCAATAAAATTCTTTAAAAAAAAAAAAAAAAGTCCTGGAATTACAAATGCTAGCATGCCACCACACCCTGAAATCAAGAGCTTTCATTTATTTATTTATTTATTTATTTATTTATTTGCAGCACCAGGGATTGAATTCAGGACTTTGCACTTGCCAGCCAGGCACTTGTGCCCCTGAGCTATCTCCCCAGCTGTTGAAATGAATAGCTTTCAAATGAGCTTTCCATGTGAACAATATCTGGGAACTAGATATAATAGTACATGCCTGTAATCCCAGCACTCTGGGAGGCTGAGGCAGGAGACTTTTAAGCTAAAGGGCAGCCTGAATCAATTAATGAGATCTTGTCTCAAAATAAATAAATAAATAAGCAAGAAAAGGGGCTAGGAACATAGTTTGTTGTGACGGCCCTGGGTTCAATTCCCAGTATCATGGGGGGTTGGCAAGAGATTAGATAATAAAAGTGACACCATTGTCCAAACAGTGAGTGAAAATAAGAAAACTCAGACACTCTGGTTGTTTGGATGACCTAAGGCTCATTCACAAGCCTAGAGCTCCCTGTTCTCGCCCCTATTGCTTCCTCACCCCAGAATTAAGTGTTTCTGTGACATGCCCAAGGCTGGCTTTCTGACCCCACCCCCAACAGTTCCTTTCAACCCCTCCATTCAAATGGCTCCAAGGGCTCTGACATCTTCCAATGAGTAGATTCAAGTGCCTGGCTCAGAACACACTTGCACAGCCAGGCTCTCTATTTAAAACAAGCACCAGCTACTGATACCAAGGACTGCATGACAAAGGGGCTGGGAAGATAGCTCCATGGCACAAGTGCTTGCCTGGCAAGTGCAAGGTCATGAGTTCGAACCCTAGCCCTGCAAAAAAAAAAAAAAAAAAGGTATGGCTGAAAGGAGGTCTTTACTACTACCTAGCCCATAGCTAGGGACCAAAAAGTGGACACAGGTGGATACAGTGACAAAGCTCATGAACTAAAAGGCTAATTTTCTCCCAACCCCAGCATAAATGCACCAGTAAGGGACTGCAAGTGGACCCTGGGAGTCTGGGCCTGAGAGTCACAATTTACCTCTGCTGTGACCTGAGTCAAGGCAAGAGTTCCTGAGGCAGGTCCCATCCCTTGCACTGTTTTTCAAGAAAGCTAGATAAGGAACAAGACTTGAGATATGTTCAGTATCCAGGAGGCATATGGGATTGCCTCTTCACCTTGTGGCACCTTTGTACTAACTGTCCTACTCAGAGACCAGTGCATCCGTCCCAGAACCTCACTGTCCTTTTCAAGTGAGTCCAACTGTGCTCAACCTTTAGGGACAGCTCTATCTCCAATCCCAGGATTATAGGAGAATTTCCAGAATTTCCAACTTATATTGAACTGCTAATATGAACTATACAAAATAGCCTTTTTTACAGATTAAATGTGATTCAAAAGCTAATGTGCTCATCCTCACAATAGACATTATGAACAAAAGATAGAGTATGTGGTAGAAAAGGCACAATTTTGAGAGCCGGACCTGGGTTCCAATCTCAGTTCTATCTCCTCCATTCCATGAACATAATATATACTGAGTTATTCTGTGTGCATAGTATTATCCTAGGGGCTGGCAGAGAACGGTGATGAGGACAGATAGCCTTGCTCCTCAGAGCACTTTCTATTGTGTGCTTATCTACTGAGCTATGTGATGAGCCCATCACTTCCAGCTAAGGGTTTTGAGGGTTCCTTGAGATAATGTACACCAGGCCCAGAATGTATGAGTGGCCTTCACTAAATGTCATTTCACTATGGCGCACAGAGGATTCCTGTGAGGGATATCTGTGAGGGATAAAGCACTGGCATATGCTGTGAGAATTTCCAAGGCCATCTTCCAGAGCTCTGAAGCCAGAAACCACTGCAGGACAACAGTGCTCCTGGGGCCAAGGCCACTGTAAAATAAAAAAGCCCAGGGACTTGAGACCCTGCTCCCACCATACACTCTGTGACCCAAAAGGAACCAGTAGCCACTAGCTTCCATGTAAATCAGGAAGGCAGTTGGCACAGGAGGGGCTCCGGAGGCAGAGGCTGGTCCATGTTTCTTAATAGACATGAAATCATTTAATCCAAAGAAAATAATGATCAAATGTATTGATTGAGACAAAGTGGAGGAAGAGACCTCAAAGGAAGTCTGAAATTTATCTGTAGGAACTTCTGCTTTTAAGAAATCAATATGTATCTGGCTCTAATTAGTTAAAGGATACACAAATGGACCAGTCCTTCCCCCAACTTCCAACCCAACCAAGTCTCTGGGATGAACACAGACATGGAATTTCAGGTTCTTTTTGCAGCCCAGGGACCTATTTTCCCTGCTCTGGTGCAAACAGCCCACAGGGCTATTTCACAGGTCAGCCTGCGCACTATTTAAAGCTGCATAAATCATGCCGGACAGGGTATTAATAAGTGCTAAGTTGCTATTTAACAGTGCAGCTTACGACAGTACCTTCACTGTCATCGCTGTCCTTAGGTCCATCTGGCTTTCTGGGTCCATTCAGCATAGGTGGTGCACAGGGAGGTGGAACCAACAATTGCACTAACTTTTTTTCATACACTTTTCTGGTGGAAGCTGAGGAAGAATGTGGAGAACAAATTGTCCTATTTTTATATGTGATCCTATGGGATTCAGGGTATTTCGTAACTCAGCTTTTTTTCTTTTTCAGTACTAAAGACTGAACCCAGAGCCTTTGCACTGAGCCACATTTCCAACCCTATTTATTATTTTGAGACAGGGTCTTACTAAGTCAGTAAGGCATCTAGTCTGGGCTCAAACTTGAAGTCCTTCAGCCTCAGCCTCCCAGAGCACTGGGATTATAGGTGTGTGCCCTGCCTACTACCTATGACTTTTATTCTATTTTATTTTTCTTGTGGCCAGCTCTCCTGGCCCTGGGGAGGGCTGGTACAGCATGTGGTGCTAGGGTTTGAACTGTGGTCCCTGCGCTTGCCTAAGCTTGTCTAAGAGGCACTTTACACCGCTGAGCTATCTCTCCAGCCCCTAACTATGCCTTTTTAAATGAAGCAGACCCCACAGCCACTGAACGCACTTCTCTTCCACAAACAGGTAGATTAGCAACAATGTCGGGGATTGAAAATTTTTTTTTTTTGAGACAGGGTCTCACTATGCAGTTGAGGCTGGTCCTGCGCTCACTTTTGTAGCCCAGGCTGGTCTCGAACTCGCACCAATCCTCCTGCCTCAGCCTCCCAAGTGCTGGGATTACAGGCGTGAGCCACCACGCCCGGCTTGGGGATTGAAAATATTTTAGAACAAGACAGCCATCATTATATATCCTGCCATATGTTTTGGCGATATAGGCAGTAAATACACACACAGGTAAGTAGTTAATACACAGTTCATATTAAAAGCAAAAGAAGGGGCTGGGGAGATAGCTCCAAGGCACAAGTGTCTGCTGGGCAAGTGCAAGGTCGTGAGTTCGAACCCTGGTCCCACCAAAATAAATAAATAAATAAATAAAAGCGAAAGAAGGGTCAGCAGAATAAGTACCTGCCTGGCAAGTGCAGGGTCCTGAGTTCAATCCCTGGTATTATAAAAATAAAAAATAAAAGCAAAAGAAGGTAATATAGTGAAGAGTAGTAGGTTTTTCACTATTAAAAGTAAATAATATCTTCTCTCTGTCACCATATTTATTAAACTATAAAGATCCTCCCTCTGAAAGTATGATGTTCTATTTTCTTATTTACTAGGGGAGAGTGTGCTGGGGATTGAATGCAGGGCTACACACATACAAGGTACTATGCACTGAGCCACATCCTCAGTCTATCTCTATTTTCTTTTCTTTCTTTTTTTTTTTTTTCCTATCTCTATTTTCATGGGTTTTATTGTGTAAGTTCCCCTTCCTAAGGGTTGTACTTCTTCAGAGGTGGGTTGTAAATGATAAAGGATTAGTCCCCTATGTCTGTGTATACATACGCAGTATGGGCCCAGGTGACAATCCAAGCTTCTTAAGTTGGTTCTGCAATTCACCGTCACTAAGACAGTGCACATCCACCATGGTGATGGAAGGCTGGCCTCTTTTCTAACAGTAGGATCCTGGAAATGGCAGAATGCTGGATTCGTTAAGACAGACTTATGAATAGTACTAAGACTTTACTCACTCACAAGAGGGTTTTCAAAGCCATCTCCTCACTCTTGGAGGTACACATTCACAAAGCACACTTCACCCCTTCTGCTGTGTTCCACCATCACGCCCTTCTAGCCTTAGCGCCCTCCATAAAAAGCTTTGGGTGGCTGTGGCCTTAACCAGTGTTCTTACTTCTCTACTCAGCTAATGTGAGCAAAATCTTCTGGACAAAATGAACAAATGTTTCCATTACTGCTCAGGAACTCTGCGTAAGACTGAGCTCCAGAAAGATAAGAAGTTAATTAAATATGAAAAAGCTGAGAGAGATTCTTTTTTAGTGAGTTAAATAAAAGTTATTTATCCCTGCCCTCCTTTTGATGACAGTACAGAGAGTACAGAGCATTCAGTTATTGCAAACAGTAGTAGTTTTCACACTTGCAATTTAACTCTGAGCATAATGAGATGGTAGTTCTTAATTAACCACCAGCAGACTTTGTAATTGCTGAATTGGCATTTGAAAAAAGTCAACTATTCATTCTCTGGCACACGAATTGATTGATATAGATTTATGCAAGTCTTGATCCGGCTTCCAAACCTCTGCAGCCTCAAGCCCAATCAGTTTTATCTCATTGATCTCTTGATCTCCCTAAAACCAAGCCCTCCACCCACTTAACAAAATTGTGAAAAAGACAGACCCATTTGTCAAGGCTTTTAACAGAGATTTTTAATTTAGGAGTTTATTTATTGTTCCTCATTTCTATCATGTTTCAAGGCTTCCTAATATGGCAGTGAAAATGACCACAAGATAATTACTCAGCATAGGAGGATCTAGACCAATTTTAAATAATGACTTTGCTTTTATTGGTGATCAGTCAATGTCCAATTAGGAAGAACACTGTATACAAGATAGAAAAAGCCATGGATTGTCTTATATGAGTGCTCAAAAGCATCTAGCTAAACAGCTTTCAGCTTTACAGCTCTGCTTATTTTTCTTGCACATAGTAAGTACTTAGTAAATGCTAGTTTCTCCTTTCAACGTGTTTGGGAAGCTGATTTAACACATCTAGTCAACTAAGAAAAAAACTTAATGCTAGAAAGAAAAGGGGAACTGTACCTCAACACCTCAGTTTTGTTTTATTTTCTTTTCCTTTACTGGAGGCTAGCTTGGCAAATCCTGTGACATTTGTTCCTGAGAACAGCTGTCTGTTGTTTCCCCAGCTTCCCAAAAATAACCTCCAAAAGAACCCTCATCAATTTCAAGTGACACTAGACAATTGCCTAGAGGGAACACGCATATGGAAGAAAAATATTCAAATGAAATCCAACTGAATGATTAATCCACTTACCCCTTCACATGGTTATCTAAAGTCTATGCAATTGGGCTGGCTACTGAAGCTCTGTGAGTTGCACCCACAGATCTCCACTAGCAACCAAGCCCTCTTTGCTTGTTAGATATTATGGTAATCATAATGCTGGCAGTGTGACATCAGTAACCCCCATAGCAACAGATTGATGTGACAATCAGATGATTAATTTAAACTAAGTTCAAACAGAACGAAGCATTGGTCGACTTCATAGGCAGACTGCCATGAGAAAATGTCAAGAGGGACGTTATCATTAGGAGCAGGAAGTAGGAGCTGCTACCACATCAAGTGGTAATGGTACCAATAAATTAGTAGGAAAAAGGAGAAGTCAAACAAACTCCAGAGTCTAGGCTAGCACAAGGAGATCCACAGTCCTAGATGGGTAATTTGGCCATGTGCTCTAGGGAAAACTGAAATGTGGAAGAAAACGCTAGTAATTTGTTAAAGATTTCTTGCTAAAGAAAATGAGAATCAGGATGGAGGGCAGGTAACTATTCATACACTGGAGAAATCGGATGATTTGATCCTTTTCAAAGCACTTTACATCTTTTTCAAATCACTGGATGCTCCTATAAGACAGCTGAGATGGACCCTGTCATCTCACTGCTATAGGCTTCTCCTTGTTGCTGCTTTATTTAGTTAAAGGAAAGATCCAGCAGAGTATTAGCTTGAGCATTTCCTGAAAGACCGCTGCAATTTTAAAAACAATTATGCAAGACAAAATGTAACTGTGAGAAAACACCACGCCAATGTGTTGATTAAATACCAAGAAGAGGGAACCACATGAAAGAGTTTAAGGGAACAGTGGCACCAGCCAGCCTAGATCCCAGCTCTGTCACTTACTGGCTGGGTGACAGGATCCAGTAAGTTACTCACCCAAATGTGTCCATTAAGGGGATAACAGTAGTAACATGCTACTGTCACAAAAGGCCGACGAATTATAACACACATAAAGGAGGCATTACATAAATGGTTTCAATTATTCTAATTAATCATGAGCCCTGTCCTCTGGAAGTTTCCATATCTAGTTTTTTTCTTTGTGAGACTTCATTCCATTGACACTTCATTAAGGGACTTCAACCCTTTTCAGATCATGGGAAAGAGCTGAGCTTTTCTGGGTGGATATTTAAGAAGAGGCTATTACTCCAAAGTTACTGAATACAACATCCCAAACAAATGCTCAATGCAGTGTTTACCAACACCCAAACATTGGATTCACCAAACAAAGACTGAAAATTGACACATTTGTTCCAATCAAAGCATTAAATAAATGATAGGCTTGGATTATTAGGATGCACAAGCATTTTGTTTACATTTCCCAGAATTGCTTTCAACAAAAAAGCAACCAGCAGGTGGAACCGCTTCCATTTTAAATAGCAAGACTGCTGGGATGAAGTAGACATTTTTCAAATATTTTCTTGCTCAGACCTCTGAGATTCAAAACAAGGCTCATTGAGAAAAAAAATTAAGACCATGCTGGTAACCAACATCTGTGGGTTAAGCCCACTACTATAGGTAAACTATTCTGTCCGAAGCTATTTTCTTAAAGATTTACCTGTGTGTATCTGTTATTCTACCATCAGCCTTATACCATTTAGAAATTCTGTACTGTGTGCCATCCTGAAATAGCTGGCTTCAGAGTTTGTAGCATTTCTCTCATTTTATCTCTGTAGTCCTGGGCATTAACCTGGGTTTGTTTTGTTTTGTTTTGTTTGTTTGATTTTTATTCTGCTCAGAGCTGCAAAGACATTTTATGCCATTTCTTGAGGGAAGTAAATTTTAATTGCCAATCGACTAGGTATTCAACATGATAAGGTATCTAAATCCTGAGAGCTTCCTCCTTTCATTAAAATGTAGATCCAATTTCTCTTCCCTTAATGCCACATGCTGTTATTAAACCGAAATAAGGGAAATAGCAAAAGCCAGATGTCACTTCAGTCTCAGGTTTGATGTGGGGCACAATTTCCTCTCCTAAAGTTTAATCTACCAGTTATTTAGTAACCCCATCCTTCCAAAGAATGCACAATTTAAATGTAAATGTAATTTACATAGAGGAGCAGATAGTAGATTTGCAGTTTCATTTGCCAATAACCATTTGCAAAGGAGAAAATCAACTAAACCAAAGATCAGCAGCTGTCAGTCTGAAGTTTTCATCATTCACCATTCTTAGATAACCTCCTCCCAAAGCCACCTGTCTCTGAGGCTCAGCTACTAAAGCAAAAGGAAGTGGAACACAATCATTTCCCCAGATATTTCAGGCTGAACTTAATACTGACTGGGGGGAAGAGAAGCTGGTCTAGGTTTCGAATATTCTTGATCTAAACCTGTTGTAATCACTGCTGAAATTGTTAGCTGACCAGTTCACTGCAACAAGTACTTATTGGTCAGCTCCTAGCAGATAGGCATTATGCTTGACCTAAAACAGGGAAAGACAGAGGAGAATACAATGAAGCAAAAGCTACAGTCTCTGTTAAGAGAAAAAAATAATGTGTATAAGAAAATAAAGTGTCAGCAGAGAAGCCCCAAATTAGGGGCCCTGAAGAGTCAAAGGCTTCAATAAGTTTGAGATTTCAGCATGGTCAACAATGTGTCCTAAAACCAGGGGTTGGACATAGACATCTGTAGAGTGTGAGGAGCAAGGAGGGCCATGAGCCAGGCTGGAGAGGCTGGGGCTGATTTGTGACATCATAAGGAGCACGCTAAGGAGCTTGGACACATTTGGAAGTTTTTCAGCTACAAGCGGATCTTTCATGGGACTGAGTAGAAGATGGCTTGGAGGGCAGAGGTGGCTACAGGACTAGGTTATCACAGCAGTGCACAGAAGTGCTGATTCGGCCTGGGGGAGGACAGGAGAGGAAGATGCAGGATTCATGAATGATTGAGGGGGCAGGAAAGCCAGCGCAGGACATCTGGTTGGTGTTTCCTCTTCAATTCACTTGCATAGACACCACCTCAGTGCAGATCCTTTGTCTCGGCCATGAGCCTGCTTACATAAGGAGCCATATGGAGTTTGGCCTACACAGCACTGACACTTTAAAAATTAGTCTGCACTATTCTCCACAACTCTTGATTACCACACAACTTGAAGGCAGCAGCAACACGGATAATCCATAACTTGCTTCTTCTTGGCTTTAGGATTAATTACACCTTTTAGAGCCAATTTGCCTTCCTAATTAATCTTCCTCAGACTGATATTAAAATTAACTAACATTCTCTGAGCCCTCCTCCAGCTGGGCAGGGGAAGGGGAACAGGGCAGGTTGAGCACAGGAGGAAGCTGATGCCACCGTGAAATTGGCTTTGGACCAACTGCAGGGGCAAGCGGGGCCTGGCTCTGCTGTAAATATTAGGCTACAGTCTTTCAGAACTGAGCCCCTGAGCACCAGCTATGCACCAGCCACCCAGCTATGACTGAATATGAGAACCATAACTCCCACAGCCAGCTTCAACCCAGCACCACGCATGTTCCAATAGAAGCATTGTCCCTGGAAGAGAATACCAGTGAATAAGATTAATGGAGAAAACATCGGAAAATCTGTATTAAAGATTTAATACATGATGTAAAGTCACATCATAGCCATTTGATGAACACAACAACAAATATAATTTTAATAAAATGAGTGTGCCTAATTTTTTCTTTTAGTAAGCCCAATTAGTAAATTCTTCTGACATGAATAAGCATGGTCTTCCCTAGCAATTTTTTTTTTTTTTTTTTCCTAGCAATTTTTAAATGGGGAAACACAAGCTCAAGGTCTCCTCAGAGATGTTTAAAGCTGCTGTGGGGGCTATAGAGGAGCCTTGCACCAGGGTGGCCAGAACAACCTCTGTTGTATGCAAGGACTTTTTCTTTTTTTTTTTGTGGGACCAGGGTTCGAACTCACGACCTTGTACTTGCCCAGCAGGCACTTGTGCCTCGGAGCTATCTCCCCAGCCCCAAGGATTTTATTTGGAGGAAATTTTTTACTGCTACACAAATGTAGGAAGCTACCCATTTACCCTGTTTTCTAAGGTGCTTCTTCAAACTGAAATTGCCCTAGACTTCAGTCTTGCAGAAATAAAACCAGATCTTTGATGCTGACAAATTATAATTTGAGGGGTTGCTTTCTTTTAACTTTTTTTTTTTTTTTTTTTTTTTTTTGTGGGACCAGGGTTCGAACTCACGACCTTGCACTTGCCCAGCAGGCACTTGTGCCTCGGAGCTATCTCCCCAGCCCCTGTTTTTTTAACTTTTTTTTTTTTTTTTTTTTTTTGAGGGGTTGCTTTCTGATATAAGTCCTGCAGCTGGCAACCTATGATACGTAAGCTATATTCAAGAAATTTTAAGTGATCTATAAGAATAAGAAGACATCTAAGATAATTTTTGGTTGTTGTTTTGTCTTTTTTGAGACAAGATCTTGTAGTGCCGGCTGGCTTTGAACTTACTTATGTAGTCCAGGCTGGTTTCAAACTCATGGTGATCCTCCTGCCTCAGCCTCCCAAAAGTTGGGATTATAGGCATGTGCTACCATGCCCAGCTACAATGAGTTTCTTTTTTTTTTTTCTTTTTTTTTTAATTTTATTTATTTATTTTTTGCTTGTTTCAGAATCTTTATTTGTTTATTCAATCATTTTTATGGCTGGCTCAGCCCGCCCCGAGGGCAGGGCCGGCGCAGCATGTGGTGCCAGGGATCGAACCGCGGTCCCTGAAGCCGCCCAAGCTTTCCCAAGCAGGCGCTTTAGAACACTGAGCCATCCCGCCAGGCCCCTACAATGAGTTTCTTTACCTTAGAGAGATTACACTTCTGGACAGATAATCAAACCCAAAACACACAAGAGAAAAGCTAAGTGAAACATCAAAGTTCTGCAGCTCAGACAGCACATGCCTAGCATAAGCAAGACCCTGGGCTCCATCTCCAACATCACAAACAAACAAAAAAGTCAAAGTTCCTGATCAAACACCAACATAGTGGTACCCATAAGTATTACAGAAGTTTGGAAGCAGAGAAATCTTCACTGACCAGAATGGAAGTTCAAGGAAGGTTCCCTGAAGAGATGGGCTCCAGGTGGGACCTAAAGAGTGGGCCCAAAGTCAAGCAAGCAGAGAGGAGGAGCTCTTAGCAAGAACTCATCAGGTACAGAGGCTTGGAACTGCAAGGAGGATAATACTGGGCTGGGTTCTGTCCTTATAGAAGTGGATGGACATGGTGGACCCTGTCTGCAGCATGTTCAGAGGCTTCTGGAGAACATCTAGGCCCTACATACCTTCTGCTTTGAGAATCTTTCCATTCTGGGGTCCTCTGCTGTCAACAGGAGACTTCCACAAGCCTCTCAAGGAGAGTGTAGTGTGGTGGCCTCTGTGCTGTTGGACAGGGTGATCCAGCAGCACAGTACAGGATGGGTCAGACAGCTGGGAGGAAGAGGCATTGCTCCTTCCCCTTCTTCCCTTTCTTCCCCTGTGATAATGACAGTATCACAATGCAGGATGGTCCTCAACTATAAGAGCCTCCAAGCAGGAGCTCAGGAAGTACCAGATGATGTTCAGAGGCAACTTTAGAAAGGTTAGGAGCATAGGCTCTGGGGCCTGGCTGCCTTGTCTATATCCTGGACTTTTTGTACCACAGCATTCATTTGTATCTCTTAATGTCTCTGTCATCCCAAGCCCTGGCTTTCCCACCTATAAAACAGAAAGAGGAATGATTATACCCTGGGGCTAGAGAGATAGCTCAAAGGCATAAGCACCTACCTGGCAAGCACACTGATCCGAGTTCAATCCCTGGCCCCACATGATGTATGGTCTTGGCCCAGGATTCCTGGGCATGCCAATGCGGGTGCCCACTGTGCAGCCCCCAAACTGGGCATGGTAGTGTATGCCTGTAATCCCAGCACTTGGGATGTTGAGCCAGGGGAAATCTCTGTGAGTTCAAGACAAGCCTGGGGCTACAAAAGTGAGCACAAGTCCACCTGAACTGCTTAGTGAGACCCTGTCTCCAAAAAGAAACAAAAAAGAAAGAAAAAAGAATAATTATATTCCTCATAGAATTATGGAGAACTGAGCTCATGCAGCTCAGGGGCTTCACTCATTAAGTCCACTGTACGTGGTAAGTGCTCTCAAATTTGAGCTGAGAGTGAGGCTGAAGCTATACCTTGGTGGCACGAGGGTACCCTGCTAGGATGTTTCATGGAGAGGGAATACCACTACCATCAGCATTTAGTTTTGCAGCCCACCCATTTACCTGGGAACCCAGGCAAATTCAAAGCAGTTCCTCTTCATTAATAAGGCCAGGGACCTATTTTTCTTAAAGGATATATGAAGAGGACACACCATAGGGATGGGTTTACAACAGCAAATCAAGGGCTTTCTTACTCAGAGCACCCTCTTTTTTTTTGTTTTGTTTTTGTTTTTGTTTGTTTTTTTTGTGGGACTGGGATTTGAACTCATAATCTTACACTTGCCAGGCAGCTGCACAAACACTTTCCTGGCAAGCACAAAATCCTCAGTTTAATCCCAAGTACCATAAAAGAAAGAAAGAAAGAAAGAGATAGAAAGAAAGAATAATGAAACACATACCTGTCTCTCTCACCCTGCTTCAACAACTGCAGACCTTTAGCCAATCCTGTCACCAAAGGGCTTTGACAGAAGGACTGGTATGATGACACAGATGAAAAAGTTCTCTTTAGCTGCTGTGGAGAGGATGGTAAGGATTGTGCAGGACAGAGTATAGGGCTATCATTAGGTTGCAGCAAAACATTCATTCACTCATTCATTTGTCCATTATTTCCTGAGTCCTAAACATGCCTAGCACTGTTCATGACACTGTGGGTTCAGGGTGACTAAAGTCCCTGAGGTTCTTGGCCCCTGGGTAGGAGAAGAAGCAGGCAAAGAGGTAAACAGAATAAGCAAGAGAATCCTAGGTGTGATAGCAAGGGGAGATTAAATGACTGGGGAGCCTGGCTTAGACTGGGTGGCCAGAGAGGGCCATGTCCTGCACTCCTAGAACAGCAAGGAAGTCAGGTGGGCTGGAGCAGATGGGCCTGGAGAGGTCAGGAGATGGCATAAGCTTAGGCTAAGGTGGTAACAATGGGCATGAGGAGAGGTCAGTGCGAGAGAGATTTAGGTGATCCAGCAGGATTAGATGATGGATCAGAGGTGCGATGGGCAGTGGGCTGACAAAGATTTCAGGCTTGAATATCTCAGTAGACAGTGATGCCCTTCTTGGGGTTATGAGGAAAAGTCCAGCCTCCCATGTGGGTCAAAGAGAGTCCCTAGGAGAGGAAGCTTCTGCCACCAGCTCCCAATGAGAATCCAACTACTAATCAAGGGCTGGGTTGGCCCACTGCTTCATGCAATTCCAAGTGACCATGAACCACTCATCTCTAGTTTTGGTTGCCTAGAGCATTCCCAAAGACACTTTTGAGCGAAGTTTCACTTGCTCGGGCAATAGGGAGTTGAATGAGATGCTGTGGCTATTATCCATGGCCTTGGGGAGAGGGTGGATATATGGAGGCTGACCAAAGACATAGCATGGACTTTCAAAGACTGGTCTTGTCATGATAGCAGAAGAGGTCTTCTAAGTTAGGTTACCGCCTTAGGCCACTCTCTGGTTCTGCTCATCCATTGCCTCAGGAAGGCTCAGCCTCAGAAGGCTTGAAGTTTAAAAGGACTGGGATTTGGGTAAGAGGCAGCATAGGTCCCAGGACTCAAGGAAAGTCTGGAATAAGAACATTCATGATACTGTCCTTTGCTGACTTTTGCATGGTGGTTGGATTTATTAGAAGAGACATAAATGGTGGCATCTAGAGATAGCTGGGGTGGAGAGAAGGAAGAGACCTCCAAACTCAGTCTAAACAGGAGATTGTCTAGCACAGGTGCCTGTCTCCATAAACCACTGCGCTTGCCTTAGCCTGCTTTTTAGCTTCTGTATTATCTGTCCTTGCTGCGCTTGGCCCTAGAAGGGCATACATCTCAGCTGTCTATTTTGGTGTGGTTTTGGGGGGAGGGATGAACATTCGGGGTCATTGTCTGGGAATGAATCCTGGACAGCAGGAGGCTGCGGCTCTCACTCTCCTCCCTGTCATCTGTCACCCAGCGAGGGCAGCAGGCAGTGAGGCTGCGGACTGCCTAATGAAGACAGAGAGGTGGTTCCGGCTGTGCCCAGGTGCCGCTTCCCCATTAACAGAGGTGACATTCCGAAACACGACTCATTACAGAGCAGACATTGGACAGGGCTGGGACGCATATTGATAGCAGCGGGGCCAGCCAGCGTCTGTCTCAAATCCCTTTGCCCCTGAGCAAGCTAGGAAGAGAAAGAGAAGCATCCGGAGTATCAACCCGGCAGGTCCCTCACTTTACAGAAAAAAATGAATTCTTGCCTCCCTCGCCATTGAGGACAAGTCCGTCTCTGCTGTGCGCAGACCTGAGGGTTTTTAGCTTCCGGTCTGTCCCAGGTGGCTGGCTCCCAAAGAACCCGCTCATTCCCTCCTAGGAGGGCTGGCAGCGTTGTTGGCTCAGGGGGAGAGGCGTGTGTGGTCCTCTAAATTAGATCTGGGGCTGAAGCCAGTGCAGCTGTTTCTTTTGAGACTTGGAAATGGGTCCCAGTGCCTAGCTACAAGGTATGGAGGGCTCCGGAGAAGAACTGCCAGAGGCAGGGTCAGCAAGGCCAAGAGCAGGTGGACATCTAAAGTTGTCCAGAAGAATTAAGAAGTCTGAGCTCCCTCTGGCATGGATGTGTGTTTCCTTGGTTCAGGAGGAACCTGCACGGCCAATGAAGAGGAAGTCCTTCCCACCCCCACTCCCACCCCCTCCCCCGCCCCCTCCCCCACCAACCTGGGCGGGCACCCCGGGCCCGCGAGGCCCTGTGCGCATGTGCAGCTCCACTGCCGCCAATCCCTCCGTAGCGGGGCGCTCCCGCCCCCGCGCCACTCGGTTTTAAACCCGCAGCAGACGGAACTCGACTTAAAAATAACTATTTTGACAGTTCTGATGTAAATATGTGAGTGACGCGTGGGGTTGTTTTTCCTTCACACATCCCTCCCCCTTCACTCCCTACCCCAGCCCCCAATTCGGCTGCGATAATGGGACAGCGCCGCCTGCAGGATGCTCCCCAAATTGCAAAGGAGGAAGTGACTGGGCTAAGGAGCACACAGCCAGTTTGTAGCAGCCAGGTGAGGACAACCCCAGTTCACTATATTTCAGGGGAAATATATTTATATACTATGTCTTGTCAATTACCTTGCAGAGGAGGAGTTATCTAGGATGTATGTGGGCTACTTTAGTAAGACATCTTCAATTCATTTTGACCCATGGGCAAGTCTCCTCTGTGCTCAGCACTGTGCTGGAAGCAACAGAATGCGAGCCATTTGTAATTCTTCCAACTAACCTTTCTAGTTAACTAGAACTGAACTCCTGCTTTGGGTCAGGCACTGGGCTAAGTAGCCATTGAGCACTTACTGCCTGATCCGATCTCATTAAAAGGATACAACAGGTACTGTTTTCTGCATTTCCCATATGGGAAGATGGAAAGCAGAGGCAGAGATGGGGCTGCTGCAGAAAACTGGGATGAGAACCCGAGTTTTGTGGCCTGTAAGTACAGCCAAATGAGTAGAAGGGAGAAGGTAGAGTTAGGCCAACTCTACAAGTAGGAAAACAGGCCTAGAAACCGAGGATGACCTGTCTATCTATATATATGGTCACCAGTATTTTTTTTTAAAAGAATTTTTATTTATTTATTTATTTATTTTTCTTGTTTCAGAACCTTTGTTTATTCACTCATTTTTTGGCCGGCTCAGCTTGCCCTCAGGGCAGGGCTGGTGCAGCCTGTGGTGCCGGGGATTGAACCGCAGTCCCTGAAGCCGCCCAAGGCTTTTCCAAGCAGGCGCTTTAGACCACTGAGCCAACCCGCCGGGCCCCTGGTCACCAGTATTTTAGCTGGACCAGAGTCAGGGGCCCAGCACAGCACCCTGGAGCTATCAGCCTATGCCTCTCACCCTCACCTTCTGGCTGCAGGCAGTGTGGTATGAATGGTTGGGGCAGCATGTGATATTGAGGTTTCCCAATTATCCGTTTGGAAAAAGGGTAGTGGGGAAAAGTGAGAGGAGAGAGGGAGAGAGGGAGAGAAGGAGGGAGAGAGAGAGAGAGAGAGAGAATCTGGAGAGTGAGCAATTGTATACACTTATGAATGGCAAGCATGACCTGGCCAGGCAGAGCCAGGTCAAGCTCATACAGAGCTCCTAGCCACGCCTCTACTGTTTGCTCTTCCTGAACTAAGGGATGCCCCATGTCCCTGTCCCTTTGGCCAGAAGCCTGCTGGCATGCTCACTCCGTTCTTTTCCTCCTTCTGTACAAAACCCACATGCCGGGAAGACCTCTGATATCACCGTCACCAAAACAGTGGGACCAATACCTGACAGCTACTCAGAGCTTGCTTCCTACCTAGATTAAAAACCCCAGGGAGCAAAGCCTAAAATTCAGGAGAGGAAGCACTAAGCCTAAAGCGGTTCTCAACCTGTGGGTTGCGACCCTAGGGGGGTCAAATGACCAAAACACAGGGGTCACCTAAAGCCATCAGAAAATGTTATTTATTTGGAATTGTTGTTATATTTAAACCCATGCTATGCCATGGTGAAATGTTATTCATTGGAATTAGTAATAAATATTTCTCAACATATAATTAAATATTGTTTTGTGATTAATCACTATGTTTAAATTATGTTTGATTTATAGCAATGAGAATACATAATGCATATCAGGTATTTACATTCCGAATGATAATTGTAGCAAAATTACAGTTTTGAAGTAGCCACCAAAATTATTTTTTGGTTTGGGGTCACCACAACATGAGGAACCGTACTGTGGAGTCACGGCATTAGAAAGGTTGAGAACCACTAAGGAAATGTCAGGTATCAGACTCCTGGAGAGGAGAGGGAGCTGGGAGCAAGGAACCCACTCGTGACGGAAGAGGACTGACCTAGCACCACAGGGCACTGCTGGATCTTCGTGTGCACAAACTGCAGCAGAAGTCTACAAGTTTGGCACAGGGAGGCAGGGTTCCCAGGTCTGTGTGACCTAAGCATATTTTTCTCTCCATCCTTCAGGGCCCTGCTCAAATCCTCTAATCCTGGGACAGGGTCTCATTAAGTTGCTAATTTGCCCAGGCTAGGCTTGAACTTTCGATCCCCCTAAAGCTCCAGAATGCTAGGATTACAGGTGTGTGCCACCAGCCTGGCTAAATTATTCTTCACATTACGTGATCGTACAGTGTCTTTCCCCCGTTTCACCAGTGGTGCTGAGAAACCTAAGAAGAGGTCTTTATTCTACTAAATGTCTCTATAACAACATAGGCTTGGGCAGTGAGATGGCCCAGCAGTCTAAAGCACCTGCTTAGGCAAGCTTCAGCAACCACAGGATTGCTGTTCAATCGCCAGGCACCACATGCTGCGCCAGCCCTCACCTCCAGGGCAGGGTGAGCCAGCCATGATATATATATATGTGTGTGTGTATATATATATATATATATATATAGTCATCCTGTAGTCCTAAACCATCTTCCCTGCACTCACTCCTGCCAGTTTTATCCTGTTCCTGAGATACAAGGCCAAGGCAGGAGGCTTGGCTTCCATCAATTTATAGAAAAGCACAAATGAGGCTGTGAGTTTCAGGGGTTCAGCATGTCCCCCAAGAGCATCTCCCAGGTCCCATCACCTCAAATATGTCCTCAACCCAACTCCTACCCCTCCCAGGCTCCATTCTCCCTCCTCTGCAGAGTTGTTGGAAACAAATGTTTAGCTTCTGCTGCGGTGTATTCCTGTGTGAAATAAACACGGATGCCCCATCCACCCTGACAGCATAATTCATTTACTGCAAAGGGATATAATAAAGTCTGTTTATTACAGCAATTAACAGAGCAGTGTTTGTCGGCATGCTTTTCAGTGGCGACCAGAAAAGTGCTTACTCCAGGTGCAGATTTGAGAAACCATGCAACTTGAGCCAAATGAAACCAATTAGAGGCTTAGTAAATGGGTCTCAGCCACCCCCAGGAACATTAACTATCCAGAATTCAATTCGGCAGAGGTAAAACCTCAATGCAGGGGTTAACAAGGTATGGATTGCTACTCTATTGGATTAAAATATGTGCACCTGTTTTTAGGTCATAGTCTTAGGGATGTATGAAGAATGTATTCCCCAACCCAGCCACCCCAAGTGCCAGGTTCAAACCTCACTGACTTCAGGAGCATCTCTGTGGGGAACATTAGCACCATTGACTCTCAGGGGTTCCCTGCCACTGCAAATGAAGTGGGGACACAGAGAGAAAGAATAGTGCTAAGGTATCTTCTGTTAAACATTGCATTTGAGGGCATCAAGAGCTCAAGCTCTAGACTGGGACTGCAGCTCAGTAGTAGAGCTCTTGCTACCATGTGTAAGGCCCTGGGTTTGATCCCAGCACCACAAGAGGAAAGGGAGGACCCCAAGAACCTAGAGGGAACAGAGCTATCTAGGTCAGGGGGCATCTACTTTCCATACTGGACAGCGCCTTGCTTTGGGTAGAAAGCTTGGACAAAAGTGTGAAGCCAGCTGTCCCAGTTCTTTGGTGGAGACAGAAGGAAATCTTGGTTTGGGTTCACCAGTGATTCAAGTGTATCTGGCTGCTAATTAACCAAACTTAGTTTTCTACTCCTTTTCCAGAAGTGGAAGTTGGTTATACCAACATGACATTCCTTAAAACCAGGTTTGTTTTCCTGGAGGGACAGTAGCCCCAGCATCATGGCTGGATGGGGACACCCCAAGCCTAGGTCAGCCCTTTGTGGTTTCTCTACAGTGCCTCCCAAGGCAACCATGGGCATTTTCATCTCCCAGAAACATGAACCTAGGTGTCCAAGCTGGGTAGCAAGCCAAGACTCAAGTGTAGAGACAAAGCACTGTTAAGCACATCCCCATGATGAAGGGGTGATACTTAGGAGGTTCCCCTTTCTGGGAGATGGTCCTGTGTTGAGGGTTGAGGGAAGGCAGCCTGGCCTCTCTGGAACAGAGAAAGTCAGTGCTTTGAGCATCATGAACAACGAGATAAATATAGCAGTGTTGTCATGGCAACAGAGGCTGGGAGAGTCCTGAGGATCTGTCTGGGTCCTGCCATCTCCCCCTCTTGTGCCTTCCTTCTGCCCCTTGGATAGAATACAGGAATGAGCTGAAGGAAGAAGCAGAACTGCCCCAGAGAAAAGGGAGACAGAGCAGCAGCCCACTAGAAAACCCTCAAATTCTAGAGCCTAGGGGTTTCTGCTAGATCACAGGCTTCCCAGATTGGGGGCTCCAGACTTGTGGAATTTCTTGTGTTACACAATGAGTTCTTCCAGGGATACTCTGGGCAGCTCCCATCCCACCCTTCTGGCAGATGTCTGACCTTCTGGGCTTCTCTGTGAAAAGATAGGGTTTCTGTTTTCTTTTCCCACCCTGTAGTTCTGACCCCATGGGAATTCAGCAAAGGAGAGTCAGGCAGGACTAACCAGCCAGGACAACCACAACCACTCCAGGGATGGCCCAGGAATTAGGATTCTTGCAGACAAGCCAGATGCTTTGGTCCTGAGCTGTTTCAAACATGGCCTTGGGAAGCTGTGTTTGCACTGGGAACAGGCTGACAACTGTCTCTTGCTTGTGTCCCAGATGGATAAAGTGCATTCCATCAGAACAGGTCCCAATTCTTGGTTCTTGTGCTATTTTCTGCCCAATCTCCTGATGGGCACAGTAACAACCTTCAAGATGGACATCAGACTTCCCAACATTCCAGAGTTCAGATGTTCTTAGCATCAGCGAAGGTCTGTCTGCACTGTGAACCCCATGTCTATCTCCAAAAGTCCAAGTCCTATCTGGGCATATCCAGTGCAAGGAGCTCTTATGATGTGTCTTCTTTGAGGTAAGAGGGAGTGGGGCTTGGTGCCACCTTTTGTGGAAGAGGCTGAGTGGGAAGCAATTGCCATGGGTAAAAGTCAGCCATGACTGTCCACGCAAGCCTGAAGCTATCCACGCAAAATGGTCATCAGCTCTTCCTACGTTCAGCACATCCCCAATCACTGGAAAGGGCGCATGCTCATTCTGTACACAAGTGAGTCCTGGCCTGAGGCACTTCCCTTTGCAGAGGGCAGGGGATACTTCTGTCAGCTCAAAATGGGTATGTGGGCAGCAGCTATGCAAAGGCCCAGCCAGGGGTTACATAAAGGACAAGGTGCTGGCCCTTGAGATTCAGTTTAAATCTCAAACATCTGCAGATGCTAATGAGAAAGGAGACGGAGAGGAAAGAACATGAAAGTGGCATGTATGGTGCCCTAGACAGAGCCAGAGTCCAGGCCATCAGACTTACTTTGCTGGGCCTGGTTATAGGAAGAAGAGGAGAGGTGGGTCCTGAGCGTGGGAGGATTCCCATGAAAGCTCTGGAAACTTGCTTTCCCTCTCACTCCCCCTCCATTTCTCAGCTCTGTCATGCCACTTCCACCCACCCTGCCCACAAATTTGCCATCTGTACAAAGCACACTGCTGGCACAGGACCCCTGTAATCACCCTGCTTCCATGACCCTGAGGCCTACTGAGGCTGCACTTCCCAGGCCCACAGAGCCATGGACTCTAGCAGGACTCAGAGGATATTAGCCCAGACCTTTCTAGCTGAAGAAATAGTCCCAGAAGGAAGGCCTGAGGAGCACAAGGTCACACAGGATATGGAACATCCAAGCAGGGCTGGAGCCCAGAGCTCCAGCTCAGGGCTTTCCACATCACATGGTACAACCTCATGAAGATTTTGGTTAGTGTAATTATTGCTCATTTTATAAGAGTGACAATCTCCCTGTATGTGTCCATGGATCCATGTGCTACATCCCAACAGCCTCTTCCCAGGGAGTGAAGGAAATGACATTCTAAGGAAAAGCCAGCAACCTGAGACAAGAGGTCCCATGGGGCTCATGGACTAGGGTCCCAAACAGCACTCAAGTCCCAAGGACCCCAAGCACCATTCGTATTTCCTTGTCCTACATTTAACAGCCCAAGGCCTAAGAGGGCGATGAGCATAAGAAGGCCCCTCTTTAGGGATGAGGAGGCTACGCTTCCTACCTTCAAGGAAAAGGTGGGGCCATGCAGCAAAAACAAACAGAAGGCCCCCACCTCTACCACATAACCATTTACCTGTGCATCCTACCTCTAGAGCAGTCTCCAGAAAAGGACCATGGGTAACCTTCAGTTGGGCAGGAAGTAGAAGGAATTTGAAACAGAAAGGGCGCAATTCAGCTGGACAATGTCACATATTTAATCTGTAATCTCAGCACTCTGGATGCTGAGGCAGAAGGATCATAAGTTGTGTGTGTGTGTGTGTGTGCAGGGTCTCACTACACAGCTCTGACTCATAGTGATCCTCCTATTTTCTGCCTCCCAAATGCTGGGATTACAGGTGCATGCCACCATGCCTGGACTCCACCGTTGGCTCAACACACCTGAGAGTGGGGCCAGCATGGCAGGATCATAAGTTTGAACCTATGTTGACAGCCTACTGACTTAACAAAGCCCTGTCTTGAAAGAAAGAAAGAAAGAAAGAAAGA
>PVJA010029865.1:0-26239 GCA_004027025.1 Myocastor coypus
AAATAAATAAATAAATAAATAAATAAATAAATAAAAATAAAAAATAAAATAAAATAAAATAAAAAAAAGAAATCTAGGTGTAATTGTAACTAATCATTCAATTGTGTAATTGCCTTAGTCTGAATGGGCTATTTCCTGTGACTATAACTTTGTAATTAAATCTATGTGTTTTGAGGAACAAACTAATCCACTAACACTGTAATGATTTTCCCACAAACACTGTATCCATATACAGAACCATCAAACAGTCAGGCTAAAGGCAGTAGAGGTCCACACAAAAAATGCTAAAATAGCAGTTTGTAGGTCTTATTGGCCCTCCTAATTCCTGGGCAGGTTATTACATTTATCTCTTATTCAAAATAAAAATTGATTTATCTGTGTTTATATTATAAAATAATGAAATTCTAATTTTAAAAAATTTCACATAATTCAGAAATATGTAATGAATAAAGATAAAGATCAATCTTAGTATGTTTACTTAGAAATAATCACATTTCGGGTTTTCCAGATTTTTTGCTACTTATGTAGATTATATTTTTTTAAGAAATGGACAATTTTTAAAAATATAACCCCTAATTTTACATACTCAGAGCTTCTTTATAAAATTTTATTTATTTATTATTTATTTACTTACTTATCATTTATTTGACAAAGAAAGTCACTACAGAGTTCAGACTCACAGAGATCTTCCCATCTCAGCCACTCCAGAACCAGGATTATAGGCATGTACCACCACACCCAGTTTCAGGACTGGCAAGGCATACCTGGGGTTCCAGGGCTGGCACAGCATGTGGTGCCAGGGATCAAACTGGGGTCCTTGCATTTTCCAAGCAAATGCTTAGACTGCTGAGCTATCTCCCTAGCCCCAAGACTTCATATACCTAAATTGGTTGTTTTAACAAGAACTTAATCACTGGTAAACACTGATTTCCTCTCACTTGTTTTGTTTATTATTAAAGTAGAGTCTTTATATATTTCTTGTCACATATATTATATGCATTTAAACTTTCAATTTTTGAGATTTTTCACTTTTTTTTTCTATTACAAGAAATACCTTGGGAAACAGAATTTTGTTTTTTCTCTTTTTGAGACAGGGTCTCACTATGCAGTTAAGCTTGGCCTTGAGCTCCATTTGTAGCCCAGGCTGAACTCGAACTTGCACTGATCCTCATGCCTCAGCTTCCCAAATGCTGGGATTACAGGCATGAGCCAATACTCCCGGAAAAGTTTTTTTTTTTTTTTTTTTTTTTTTTTTTTTTTTTGAAACAGAATTATTTTTATGCACTATTTAGTTCATAAATTCCCACACTGGAATTCCTTGGCCAAGAAGTACGTATAATTTAAAAGTCATGGCTGGTATTAAATATTTTCTAACTTAATTTGTGAGTTCCCTTTAGATATTAAAAATATTAATAATTTAAAAATATGTTTACACATTTTGATTTTACTACATTTGCTCTCCAGAAGTTTGTAATATTAAGTTACTTTATCTACCAGTCTTGGCCTCATTTATCAATGTAAAATCCTGTAGCTATGTTTCTGAAACCACATAGAATTCTGATGCTGAAACTTAAGTCTTTGAAAGAGGGCTATGCCCACTTCCTTCTCCCATTGTTGCTGGAGCTCAGCTGAGCTGCGGCCAGCACACCCATAGTCATAGAAGGTCGACAGACACAGGACACCTATCTGAACACCTGTTCAGCCCTTCCCTGCCGCCTTCCCCCTCTTTCTCTGGAGCTCTGCTGGGCTAGAGACACCTCTCCTCCCAGTACTGATAGCCTTGGTGAGCGCTACTCTACCCTCCCACTTGCATGGAGCCTTGCGCACCCACACCTCATCCCTGTACCACCTCTGCCAAGTCCAGGTGAATATTGTAAGCTTTAAAAACATTAAAACAAAGAAGCATAAGGCAATCTAAGGTCTCCAGCCAACCCAGAACAAGTCCAGGGACAAGTTTATAGAAGAGTTTAAAAGCCACACACATAAAATTTCTAAAATGACAGCAACTGAAGCAAAGAAACAACTCTATGAGGCTATGAACTCATCATATCAGAAATAATCTCCCGGGGCCCGGCGGGATGGCTCAGTGATCTAAAGCGCCTGCTTGGGAAAGCTTGGGCGGCTTCAGGGACCACGGTTCGATCCCCGGCACCACATGCTGCACCAGCCCTGCCCTCGGAGCAGGCTGAGCCGGCCATAAAAATGAGTGAATAAAAAAAGGTTCTGAAACAGAAAAAAATAAATAAATAAAATTAAAAATTCTTTAAAAAAAAAAAAAAAAAGAAATAATCTCCCAGGTTAAAAAAAGAAAGAAAGAAATGACAACGATTATGAAAGAGTTGTTCAGCATATCTGAAGAAGTCATAGATAAAAAATGTGAAAATTGTGGAAACACTGAGCAAACAATACAGGAGAGAACTGCAATGCATGAAATAGATTCAAATAGATATCCAGGATATTAAGAATTGCATTAGAAGCTGGGAAATCCACTTGAATGAAACTGAAGATGGAATTAGAGACCTTGAAAATATCATTTTAATTAATGAATGTAAAAGGAAATAAATCTTCAAAACAGCAGGAAACCAGGAGAAACAGTGCAACAGCTACAAGATAATGCAAAGAAAAAACTATAAACATCAGTGTCAATGAAACAGCACAGGTCAACACAAATGATATAAAAAGATGATATGCAGAAGTAGTAGCCAAAAATTTCTGAAGCATTGGAATAGGATCTGACATACAGTATATGAGGCATATAGAACTCCAGTTAGCTATAATCAAAATAAATATACACTCAGACATATAATAATCTAGATTCCCGAAATTCAGCAAAAGGACAGAATATTAAAAGTTTTTAGAGTCCAGCCATATGGCTCAGTGGATTAAAGCACCTGCTTAGGCAGATACAAGGGTCAGGGGTTCAATCCCCAACCTGGTATGGCAGCCCCACCCCTGGGGCCTGTTGAGATATTGATTGAGACTGGGTGTGGTGGCATGCACCTATAATCCCAGCACTTGGAAGCTGAAAAACAGGAGGAGCACTGCTAGTTTGACCTGTGTAGTGAAACCCTGTAGACCCTATACTAAATACATTAAGAAAAAGAAACTTTTAAAAGTTGTTAGAGAAAAAAACAGATCATCTATAATGGAAAATGCATCAGAATCATAGTAGGTTTCTTAACACAAACTAAGTCAAGAAAAGTTTAGAATAAAGTATTTCAGGTCCTGAAAGAAAGCAGCATTCAACCCAGATTGATGTACACTTTAAAACTATCTAATTTAATGGAGAGTTAAGATACTTCAGAACAACTGAAGAAATTGATGAGCATCAAAAGAATCCTAAAAACAGTACTGACAGATATTCTACAAAGAGACAAAAATGAGCACAATTTCAAGAATAACAAACCAAAAAAAAAAAAAAAAAAAAAAGTCATCAAGAAGAACAAGCAATCAAATGAAGGGGAAAAGTAATGAACCTACAATAGCAAAATAACAGACAAAGATAAACCAATACATACCATTTAGAACCATCAATGTAAATGGCCTAAATTGGCCAATCAAAAGAAGCAGACTGGCCAGGGAAATAGCTTGGAGGTCTATGCACCTGCCTAGCAAGTGCAAGGTCCCAGGTTTTATCACTGTTACCACATGCTACTTTAGCCCTGCACTGAGCCAGCTGCCAAAATAGGGTACAGTGATGCAAGCCTGTAATCTCATTGATAGGGAGACTGAGACAGGAAGGTTAGGGAAAAACTGCAAGAGGATGAGATAACAATTATATATACCTGATGTAGGAGCACCCAACTAAAATTTGTTAAGACAAATTTTAACAAGCATGGACTTATTACACCTTTATAGAGTGTTTCACTCAGCAACATCAGTACATTTTTCTCAGCTATACATGAGACATTCTCCAAAATAGACATACTAGCATCAAAAAATGCTTAAGTAAATGTAAAGGAATTAAAATTATCCAAAGCATATTATCAGAACACAGTGCAATGAAACTGGAAATTATTGACAAAAGAAGCATCACACATTCCATGAACACATGGAAATTTAACGATTTCTTCCTGAAGAATCAGTGGGTTAAAGATAAAATTAGAGAAGAAATAAAACGATCCTTACAATAAAATACAAATGCAGATAGAATCTACCAGAACCTGTGGAATACAATGGAAGCAGCCTTAAGAGGAAAATTTATAGCTGTTAATTCTCACATCAGGAATGCAGAATGAGCCCAAATAAACAATCTCGTGCTACACCTCAAGCTCCTAGGAAAGAAAGAGCAAGTCCAGCCCGAAGCCCAAAGAAGGCAGGAAATTATAAAGATCAGAGCAGAAATAGATGCAATAGAGATGGAAATATATATATAATTAATGAATTGAAGAGTTGGTTCACCAAAAGAATAAATAGAATTGGTAAAGCCCTAGCCAACCTTATCAAAAAAAAAAGTTAAGAAAGAATTCAAATTTATGCAATAAGGCACGATAAAGGTTAAATCACTCATATTCTGTAGAAATTCAGAAGGTCATCAGTACCTACTTTCAAAATTTTTACTCTCACAGGATAGAAAATACAGAAGAAATAGAGAGATTCTAGGAAATACCAAAGCTGAATCAGATCAGATTGGGAACATTCAGAGTGGGATGGCCCTAGACTCAAAGCTGAATCAAAAAGATATAAAATTTCTGAACAACCCAACATAAGTGAATGAAATTGAAAATGTAATCAAAACCTACCAAAAAACAAAATCCAGATCCTGATACATTCACAGCTGAATTTTACAAGAAGTTCAGAGAGAATTTAATGCCAACTCTTCTCAAAGTCTTTAATGAAACTGAAAGGCAAGCAATTCTCCCAAACTTATGTCTGGAAGCAAATATTACTCTGGTACCAAAAACCAGAGAATGACCAGCCAAAAAAGGGAAGTACAGGCCAATCTCTCCTATGAACATGGACGCAAAAATCCTCAATAAAAAACTAGTAAACAAAATGCAGCAAATATACATCATATCATAGCCTAGGGGGATTCATTCCAGGAATGCAAGTATGATTCAATATACACAAATCCATAAGAGCACACCATATCAACAGAACCAAAGACAAAAGCCACATGATAATTTCTATTGACATAGAAAAATATTTGACAAAGTCCAACCATCATTCATGAGAAAAAAAAAACCTACAGAAAATAGGAATAGGTGGTCTTTACCTCAACTGAATCAAAGTTATCTATGACAAACCAACATTATACTAAAATGAAAAACTGAAACTGAAAAAACTTCACTCTAAAATCAAGATAAGGCAAGGATGTCCACTGTCTCCACTCCTATTGAACATAGTTCTGGAAACATTAGCCAGTGCAAGTAGATGAAAAATAAAACAAATAATGTCTGGAAAAAAAGAAATTATCATTATTCGTCAAAGACATGATACCCTACACAGAAGACCCCAAAACCTCCACCAAGAGACTTGTAAATATAATAAACAAATTCAACTTTGCAGCAGGAGGCAAATAAACAAAAAAACAAACTGCACAGAAAATACTACAAAGAATCAACAATTTGTATCACACCTTCTTGAAAAGTTCCTGCATGTCAAAATAAATCACCAATAGAGTGAAATGAAAACCGATGGATTGAGAAAAAAATTATAGTCAACTGTCCTTCAGGAAAGAACTTCTATCTAGGACATGCAAAGAATGTTAAAAAATCAGGCTCCCCAAATTCAAATCTCCAATCCAAAAATGGACATCTTAGATGAATATGCACTTTATAAATGAATAAACATAAATTGTAAATAAATATATTGGGAAAATGTTCAACATCACTGGTCATTCAAGAGATGCAAATTAAAACAACACTGAGAATCCAACTTATCCCAAAGAGAACGGTTGCCATAATACAGCTAATACCATGTTGGCAGGGCTGTGGGAGATAAGGAACCCTTCTCCACTGTTGGTGGGAGTTGAGACTGGTACAACCACTATGGAAATCGGTGTGGAGACTCCTCAAAAAGCTAGGATTAGAAGTTGTATTCCACTCAGCTGTTCCCCTCCAATGTATTTTTCTAAATGAACTGAAATCATACCACAGCGAAGTGTGTGCACTCATGTTTAATAAAATGCAATTTGTCATAGCTAAACTTTGGAAATAATTGACATGCTCATCAGCTGAGGATTGAATAAAAAAATTGTGGTATTTTTATACAGTGGAGTATTATTCAGCTATAAAAAAGATAAATTCAAAGCTTTTATAGGTAAATGGATGCAACTAGAGACCATACTTCTAAGTGAAATAGGTCAGATCTACAAATGCAAACATCAGATTGTGTGACTAGTATAAGAGCCTGAAAGAGTAAATAAAATCTGAAAGGTACAGTAGATGCTGTGAAAGGAAGACAATGTGCTCAATAAGAAGGAAAAACTGGATGAGGAAAATGTTAAGAGCAAGAAGGGAAAAAGATATTTTTATGTATATATGCACGGTGGCCTAGCTAATTATAGTGTTGATTTCTGCCACTCTATATAAAAAAAAAAAATCAGTTAATGCTTCAATTTTTCCCCTTTTTTCTTTTTACTTTCCTATAACTTTTCCCTCATTTCTGCAATTTTATGTCTGTAATCTAAACAACTAATTTGAAATAGTAATACAACAATCATTATTGAATTCCTATTATTTTATTTAGTGAAATTCTATATCATTTATAATGTTTCCTCCCTTTCCTTTCTTTTTTTAAAAATATTTTGCATTCTCTTTAAAAAAGAAACAAGAAACAACTATAAGAGGTCTATCAGCTGCCTCCTGCCTGTGTTCAAAGTTCACACCTGAACCAAGATGGGTTTTGGAGGACAAAGGAGGCCGTTTGACCTTCTTTCAACCTACCTCTTGTTACAGGCCAGAAGCTCTCAAAGTTCCCCCCCAAAACTGATTCACTTTGTTGTAGATCACTTATTAAATTAAATTATAAATTGACACTATTTGACCATTATTTATCTACAAAAATGACAACTTTGCATGGTTTGATTTAATAGACAAAAACAAATACATAATAGAGATTTTGGAGCTTCAGTCTGCAAGCAGGGTTCAATTTCTTAGAAGCAAAGTCCCACATAGACAAGCAAAGCTCTTATCTTATGTAATTCTCTCCAAAACTATGAATCAGTTTACATGGATGGTGAGTTTTTCCAGAGGAAAATAGTTACAATTAACCTTGTCATGGATGATTGTGATCATCTGACTTTGAAATTTGCAAGATACAAAGCTGAGATAACTGAGGTATATTTAGGAGGTGCCCCAGCAAAGCCCATCTTAAGGACACTTTCTTTTCTATTTTGTTCCTATCAATGTCTGCTCCTCCCAACCAAAAATACCTTTTCTCAGTTTTTGCAGGAGGCTCACTTGCCATTATTTGATATGTACCGCCATGCTAGTCATCATATTTAGCTCACTGCAAATAGGCAATTGTATATGGGCACTGATTCTGCATGATACTAAAGTGTGATGAGTGTGACTTTCTAGAGCTTTGTGACAAAGTATTTCAGGCTAGATTAGCCAATCATGGGATGCCTAGGTAAAACATGACTTCTCGGGGGTCTATGAGGGGCTTTCCAGACAAGGGTATTACTTGACACAGTGCCCACTGACATGGATTGCACTCTCTCATGCGGCCAAGCATCATGAAATCTATTTAGGGTCCAAACAGACCCAGAACAAAAGGAAGAAGGAAGAATTTGTCCCCATCTTCTGCTTCCCTGATTCAGGTGAGATCATTTTTTCTCTGTTTAATGCGAGTTTATACAGCTAATTTCTCTAGACCTGAGGTCTTCTGGCTCAGACTGAAATAATATCATGGCTTTTCTGGGTCTCCAGATTGAAAGCCTGGGAGACTTTCTGTCTCTATAATATTATAAGCCAATCTTTTATGAAAAAAAAAATTCTTCATCAATAGATATATAGATCCTTTGGTCCTCTGTTGAGCCCTAATATGACATCTTTCTAAGTGCAAATTTCCTATTTTTGTGAGTCATTTATTTATTCAGTAAAAACCTATTGAGGACAAGGACACTGGGAATGCAATAGCGAAAAAGTAAAGTTCAAATCTGCAAAAAACATACACTCAGATCAAATTCTGCCATAATCATGACATTGCGTTGTATCCTAACTCTACCACTTGAAACAACTACTGACCAGAACTTTCATAGCAGACATCAAGAACTTGATGTTTCAAGTGTTTCAAGGACTAGGCCTTGATGACATTTAGGTTTTATTTTTACCTAGGTATTTCCCATATTTTGGATTATCTTACCTTAGATGGAATCCAAAAGATAAAATTAAAAACAGCTTGTGTAATGACTTTTTTTGCCTTCATGGTTTATTTGTTGTCCCCTTCAAATTAATGTAGAATATATATTTGCAGTATAGAATACATTTTGCCTTGAAATTTATCATTAGAGTTTTTTAATGATTCAGACTACTCTAGAAAAAAACATTGTTTTAAATTTTCTCATTGCTGTCTCAAAATTGAAATACTGAAGCCAACAGTAATTAATCATTCATTCCTCCAATTGGATGTGGAGGAAAATGTACATCAAAGAAAAATCAAACACTTCTCTTATATTGACAGAATCTCAGCTTCCTGAAGCAGAACTACTTCACTGGAAATGAGGGTGCAAGAAAGCAAGTGGTACCCCACAGGACCCATTATGTCCTACCCTCCTCAGAATTATCTATCTCGGGGGACAAAGGTCCAGACTGATGACCCTCCCAACATAAAGAGCTTGGCAGACAATGGTCTTTTTGTTATTACCTTCCTCCTTCTCCTCTTTCTCCTCATCCTCCTCCTCCTCCTCCTCCTCCTCCTCCTCCTCTTCCTCCTCCTCCTCCTTTTCTTCCTCCTCCTTCCTCTCCTCCTCCCTGTCTTCTGGATTCTGGCAACACGTATGCTTATAGAAAATATTGCCACCATCACTGAACTCACAGATACATTGTCAAGATCTAACAATATAATTTAGATTGACATAATCAAACATGTATTATAAAATAAAAATACTAAATGTTTTAAGAATGTCATGCCAGGCCAGACTTGAGAAGCTAAAGCAAGAGGATCATGAGTTCAAAGCTAGCCTGGGCTATGCAGAAAGTTCAAGGCCAGCCTGATTTACATACTGAGACAGGGTCTCAAAAGAACGAGAGAGATTAAATTAAATTATTGTTTATGATTTCTGGGTTGACATGCACATAATGTGTGTTCATTACTAAAATGATACTAGTCAAAGAGATAAGAGAAAAAAAAGTACCACAAGGTTCTCTGATATACACTCTGAGTATCAACCTCTACATATGAAGATTAGTTAAAACTAATAGGGTTACAATAGTCAGAAATTGCCTTTTATACAGATTAAAAATAATACATGCTAAAAATTTTAGAACATCCTAATTAAGTAAACCCAGGCTCTTTTCAGTGTGTTAATATTAATCATCATAATTTTTAAATTCTGGTGCAACAATTTCTCAAAGCATAAGTGCAAGTTCTAGAATAAAATTACAATGATTACACTCATAATACAAATCATGGTACTAATTATGCTCAATTTATTTAGAAACATGAAAAGCAAATTTGAGAGGAAATATTTTTAAACATCTCACACTGACATCTGAAAATGAATAAAGCATTTGAGCAAGAAGGATCAAGGCACTGTACCATAATGATATTTTTAGCAAATATTTTAACAAATAATATTTTAGCAAATATTTAATTAATGATTTGGTCTGTATTGCTTGATTTAATTCTGCCCAAGACTGAAGTAGCCCTTTGCTCATCCCTATATTTATACAATAGACCCCTATCCTTTTACATCTTTTTAAAAACTTTAGCCAAGAAAATATGTTAAGAATATAACTGTAATAAGTTTTGGTGAGAAATAAGTAAAAGACAAAGTAAAGTCATTTCAATCTACTGTTGCCAAACCAACCTTAAAATAATTTTTAAGTAGAGTTTAAAACTATGATAAAATGTAGTGTGTGGTTATGAGAGAGCAGCAGGAAGGGAAGAGAACAAGGATAACACAGAAACAAAGCTTTGTCAATACGGAGAGGAAGATAGGTGGGAAGGCCATGGGAGAAAAGAAGAGCTAGGAGATTTGATGTACAGGTACAAGTTCTCTATGATGAACGTGATCATTGTATATATTTAAATTTTATCAATATACTTGTTTTTTTAAAAAGGAGCAAACTGCAAAATTAAAAAAGACAATTCTTTCCATGTGTCCCAGAAATCTGTTAATGTTAATACACTGTGTGTTTAAATAGCTTCTCTGCTATTGTAAAGTTAATTCTCAATTCTCTGAAGGCAGTTTATTCACATAGTGCATCTCTCTCATTTTGATAGAATACAAAAATTGCATTGCCCTATTGTACAAGAATCCTTATATTAGGCAACTTTTACTTGGAAAAGTTTAAATATCTGGGATTTTTAGCTCTTCCAAGTCATTACCATTCAGTCCTAATCATGTGACTTCTGAGAACCTTCTAACAGACCCTTTGGAAGACTTTATGTGAAGTAAAAATTTCACAGAGTTGGTGGTTTTAGAGCACTGTAAAGGTGTCATACATCTCTAACTTTTTTGTGGGGGAAGGACCAGGGTTCGAACTCATGACCTTGAGCTTGCTGGGCAGGCACTTGTGCCATGAAGCTATCTCTCTGGCCCAAATCTATTAGTAGTTGATTTTTTTTTTTTTTTTTTCCAGGACTTGGGATTGAACTCAGGCCCTTGTGCTTGGCAGGCAAGCACTTATTCTACTGAGCTATCTCCCCAACTCTGTCAGAGGTCTTAATCACATTCTTTTCTTAAAATGTATTTAGTACAGTGTCTACAGGGTCTCACTATATAGACTGGACTCGTAGCAATTCTCCTGTTTTCAACCTCCCAAGTACTGGAATAACAGGCACACCACCACACCAAGCCTCAATTGCTGTCTCAGTGCATGAGGGTATCATTTCTATTTTTTCCTTTTTATTACTATTCTATATTTTCTTTAAAAAATAAAAATGTAAAGAAAAAAAAAAAAGAAGAAGAGTGCAGGTTGGAAGCCTCTGTAGTGACACAGTCCTGTAACCTCATCGCTCTGAAGCATTTTTCAGCACTTTCATCAGTGTCAGCCATCTAGATAAGTCATGACCATTGCTTGACCACTTTGCTTTCTGTGAAAGCCTGCCAGAATGTTTTCTCTCTAGGTGACTCTCCTTAGGCACACTATACAACATCAATCTCTTTCCTCTGTAGCCCCATAATCTTCTTAAACAGAAACGTTGGGACACCACTGAGTTATAGGATGTTATAGTACATTTTTCTTATGTTCTGACCTTGAAGGGTAGAGCCACAATATTGGCTATCCTTATAGCCCTTCTTTTTCTCAAATTTTTTTGGTCTGCAAGCTTAAGGTGTTAGCCCTCCAGAAGAGAAGCTTAGTGATATTACCCTATAACAGGCACCTGAGCTTAACAGCACTATCTTTCTTTTCTTTTTTCTTTTTCTTTCTTTCTTTATTTTGTCTTTTTGACATCCTTTCTAATTAATTATCAACAAATTCTGCAGATTCTATATGTACAGCATTCGCGGATCTCCCCCTTTCCCTGCCAGTTCATGGTAGCAGCGGATTTGTACACTAAGTCCTGACACAGGTTGTGAGCCACCGAGGCTGCTTATGGTGAACCTTGTAGAGCACTCAGGGGTAACCGGCAGCAGTCCGCTATCCACAACTGCTGAGTCATCACCACTGCTCTAAATGGAAGCCTCCCAGCATGGTCATGTTCCATCTTGGTCACCACCAACAAATAAATGAAAATTCCCTGCAAATTCCTTTCCAGATGGTTATGATATTTGGCATGCTAGACTGTGTAATTAAGAGCAAGGACTGTCTAGAATGTGAATGACAAGCTGGCGTGCTTTGTGGACAGCAATTCAATTCCTCTGTCTGGTCCCCAACATCCACCCCTAAATAGCAACAAGCCTGCCTCAGAGATCACAAAGGATGTCGAGTAAAAGCTCCACCGAATACTAGGAAGTTTCTAGGGGTGAACAGGACTCATCAGGTCTTGGTACTACGTTCTGTCTTAACAGCGTGTTCTCAGAGATTTATTCTTGCCATGATTTCCCACTTTTTTTTTTTTTTTTTTTTTGTCTTTTTGAGACAGGGTCGCACTATGCAGTTCAGCCTTGAGCTCACTTTTGTAGCCCAGACTGGTCTCAAATTCACATTGATCCTCCTGCCTCAGCCTCCCGAGTGCTGGGATTACAGATGTGCGCCACCTCACCCAGCTGCTTTCCCACTATAAACCTCTGGCTTCTTTGCCTCCATCATTCCCAATTCTAAGGGCTGGCCAAATAGCTCAGTGGATTAAAGCACCAGCAAGCAGGTGTAGGCGCTGAGGGGGTTAGATCCCTGGGCCTGCCATTTTGGTCCCACCCCCAGGGCATACTGAAATAACCATTGAGACTGGGTGCGGTGGCAGGTGTCTATAATACCTGCTCGGGGGAGGCTGTACACAGGCAGATCACTACAAGTCTGATCTAGTAGTGAGATCATAACCACCCTATAGACCCTTCCCTAAAGTAAAAATAAAATAGACAAATAAATTACACTATGTGAGTAGTTGTACCTAGGAGAGTCAGACCTAATTAATCGATGTGGAAAGTTTGCAGCCCATTCGCCTAACAAAGAGAGTTGGTGGAAAGGGAAAGATCATCCATCAGGGGAGGAAAAGCAGAGAGCTTAAGCTGAAAAGAAACTAGAGAAAAAGACAGCTTCCACTTCTCTAGACTCTGACCCTGAGAGAAACTTGCATACATGTGAGGAGGAGCAGGTCCCTGGGCCCAAGGTCAAAGGCAGCTTCGTTCACCTTCCCAAGAGTACTTTTGCACTGGGTGGTCATAGGTACTAGTTCTGGATGACAGCGTGCTCTCAGTAGCGCTTTCATGTCTCTGAAAGTATTTGCTTGGAAAGGCTAAGCACACACAGCACTCAATCCAGACATTGTGGAGTTGCATCCACTCGGCTTTGGCCGGGGGTGGGGAAGCTGAGGGGAAAGCCCTTGAGAGCGCTTTTCTGTTTAGGATCAACTTGATTTGGGGCCTCTGAGCCAGATGTGTCTTCCCAATGAGCGCAGATTGACAGGTGATTGACATGAATGAAACTAGATCCTCTAAGTAAAGACATCTCATTATTAGTTTTCCAGAATGTTCACAAAGTCTTCGCTCATGTAAAGATCATCAAGAAAGCACCATTTTCCCTCACCTAGGGTTGGTCATTAAAGAAAAGCAAATCTGAACTCCCCCAAATTTGACCTTGTTTGTTCATGGCCATGGTTACCACCTCAGTATCACCCACCACCTTCCCTACCTCCACTAAGAGAGGACATAGCTGGCTAACATTTCTATTTACACATTTTTCCACTTAGCCTATATTCACATGACAACAAAAATGACTTTTCAAAACATAAACTAGCTGGAAATAGTGGTGAATGTTAATCTCAGCGCTCAGGAGGCTGAGGCAGGAGGGTTGCCACAAATTCAAGGCCAAAGCCTGTTATGCTACCTTGTGAGTTCAAGTCAGGCTGGATTTCATATATATAAAATATATAAATATATATATATATATATATATATATATATATATATATATATATATATCATTATTTCTCTACTGAAAACACTCCAAATGTGCTTTACAACCTGGGGAAAAAATCCAAATTTTCGACATAAATTATACTCCAGCAAAACCCTGACAGATTGGGTTGTGGTCCTCCTTTTCCTTATATTTCCCAAATGATAAAATCTTTGCCTTTTGGGGGCTGGGCGTGGTGGCGCACGCCTGTAATCCCAGCACTTGGGAGGCTAAGGCAGGAGGATCAGTGCGAGTTCGAGACCAGCCTGGGCTACAAAAGTGAGCTCAAGGCCAGCCTGAACTGCATAGCGAGACCCTGTCTCAAAAGACACACACACACAAAAAAAGGATTTAAAAAAAAAAATCTTTGCCTTTTTATTTTAAAAGGATAACAAGCCGGGCGTGGTGGCTCACACCTGTAATCCCAGCACTCGGGAGGCTGAGGCAGGAGGATTGATGCGAGTTCGAGACCAGCCTGGGCTACAAAAGTGAGCTCAGGACCAGCCTCAACTGCATAGTGAGACCCTGTCTCAAAAAGACAAAAAATAAATAAATAAATAAATAAATTAAAAAAAAATTAAAAGGATAACAAAGAGACCCTGTTCCTGTCTATCTCCTTAGTTTTTGCCTTGCTACATATGGTCCCTACCTATCAGTTTGTTCAATTTAACAGAGTCCAGCATCCGGAAGATGCTCTTCTTCTGCACCCCAAGCCCTGTCATCAGCCTGGGGGACTTCAGTACCCACTTTAACCTCTCTGTCTAAGTCACCAGTCCCTTCATGTCCAGCTCCCTTCTAGGACCTTTCAGACTCTTCATGTACCATTTCCAGGTCAGCTACTGAACCTTCTCTTTCAATTAGCTGGTAAGGGGTCTCATTTCAAGCTCACAAGATCTTTATTTCATTCCCCACTCTCCTTGTTTCCATTCTATTTCTCCTTATTTTCTTCTTTATTTCCATGACCTACAGTTTCAATTATAGTTCTAAAACACTCTAAATTGTCTCATGCTCTGATGTCCTTATTCTTTATTTCTCAGGTCGGTGTCTCACGATTCTGGTCTCAAATTCCTGGGTTCCTGTGAGTCTCCCACCTTAACTTCTCAAGCAGGTAAGATTACACATATGCACCATCACGCTCAGCTGTCTTTTTGTAACCAAAATTTACTAACAAATTTTTACTGGGTGGAGAACATCATAGAATGAGGTAAATGCTTCCACTTTAGATTCATGGACAGCAGCCCAGGCAGTCTTCCAAACTCATGGGCATCCCAATAACAACAAATGACTCACTTCCTTCTACCCCAATTCCACAGGGTCTTCAATTTCCCTTACTATCCTTATCCTAGCCTTCTCCTGTCCACCTCAATATCAGCGAATGATTTCTGCTTATTTTTTTCTTACAACAGAACAAATGCACTTTTATTTTCCATTAGTTTAAATTCTTCAGGGGTACAGCATCACATGGATTCAGTGCTTGATAGTCTTAACAGGAAGGCACTTCAGAACTTGGCATGAACCATGCCACTGTTTCCATGGGCCTGAGTTATTTTTCCCCAGATCACTCTGGTTTTGTTTGGTTTGCCACCTGGAGTCACTGTTGTTTTTTGCTTTGTACACAGAAGCACATCTCTTGCCCAGGCAGAATTCAGTTTCATCCCCAGCATATATACCTTCAATTTTAAGAAGAGTTGTATGTTCCCTGTGATTCCAAAGACCCCACTTACAGCCAGTGAAACTGGCCTTGCACCATAGTCTTCTAGACATATTAGCCTTGTAGAATCAAATAAGTCCCAGCAGGCCCCACTTATTTGCCCCCAACTCCTACACAGGGGGTCACCTCCCTCAACTTCTGCTTATTAAGAAAGTCAGCATTCTCAGGAAATGTCAAAATATAAAACATTTACATAATACAAAAATTATAAATTTCTCAACTAACAAAACAAGAAGCATATTAATTAAAAACCAGGAGGGAGAAAATAAAGCCACTAATTTATCCAAGTATAGCTGACAGAAGAAAGAAAAATGTGAGAAACATGCCCAATAAGTGAAATGTAATTTACTTTGCATAAGTAACTGTGATGGCATGAAAAAACTCAAACAGAAATGGACTAAAATTCCAATTATAGTGCAGAAATTTCCGATTAAAAAGTAAAATAAAATCCAGGTGCAACTTATACAACATATATCTAAACCATAATGATATTGAAAGCAAAATCCTGAGAAATAGAACCAAATAGCAAACAAAAAAAAGTGGTACCTTTATTCTCATGTTGTTCAAAATCAACTTTAAGACAAAATTATTATGAAAAACAGAGTTCATACATTCATCAGAATAATACAATACTTCTAAACTGTTATAAACCAACATATTTAATTATAAACAGGAAAATGGAAGAACTACAAAAGCATATTTTATCATCTGGAATTATGCTGGAAGATTTTAGTAGATTTCTGTAAATAATAATAGCCAAAACTTGTATATAACTCAACAATATTATCATTTCCAGGCTCCAGGCTTGTGCTGCCATTTAGAGTGGTAACTTTCATCACAGCCATGAAGGTCCATGCAGTCTTCAGGACTTGTCAGCCTCTTATCTACCAGCACATGCAGAATCTGGGCAGCTTGCAGGTCCTTTAGAATAAGGGCCTTTCAAGGTCTTTATTGAGACTCTGGAGCCTGACTAGTCTGTGAGCTGATTTTGGGTTCTTGTCCATGTTACTGCTGCCTATAGACTGAGGATGCATGAGTGTAGGTGAAGAATAGCCTCAAGTCTCCTTTCAAGAGTAGAGGAGGTGAGCGCCTGCTCCTATTCATCTTGGTTCTCTTTCCAAATCTCTACTGTCTCTGACTTAAGAAATCTAAAATCTAAGCATGGAAACAGAGAAAGAGAGGTGTTTCTCCTTAATTTTATATCCCACCGGAGTGAAGGCTTTTTGATGTAGAAGCTAAAAATCACTTCTACTGTCCTTTAGTTTGTTCCCTTCCCATAATGAATATTTTGGCACCAGAATAGCAAACACATAGAAAAGCTGAAGAAATTTTCCAAAGGACAGCCATGTACCTACTATCCAGATTCTACAATTAGCAATTTGTTGATTTATCATATGTGTACCTTTGACCAGTCCATCATTGTCTTAACTGATATATATGAAAATATAAAATATATATGTATCATGTGATGTTTCCATGCATGTACTATGTAATATCTAAATCAGATTAAACATATATCTCACCCTCCATCAATTATTTATAGTGATAACACTGAAATCTGATTTCTAGCCTTTTAAAATATATTATATGGGCTGGGGAAATAACTCTGTGGTCTAACTGCCTGCCTGGCAAGCACAAGGACCTGGGTTCCATCCCTGGTACCACACGCTGTGGTCTGAGCTGCATAGCGAGACCTGAACCAAATAAGTAAATAATTTCTTTAAAGCTTAAACTATATATTATTGTCATCTATATTTATTCTAACATGTAATAACACACCAGAATTTATTTCAACCTAACTATAACTTAGTACTCAATAATAAACTTTCCTCATTATTCCATCATTATTTTTAATGCACTTCAATAGATCGGCAGAGATCATGATACTTTACCCCTGAGCCTGAAGCATACATATCACTAATTAGATCTTAGTAATTATTTAGTTAGCTTAGGTCAGATTTATGCCAGTGAAATTTCAAATCTTAATGCAGCATTTAATGAATTTTAACAAATGCAAGCAAAACTTCTGTCAAGATTTAAAATATTAGCACTTCTTTAAAGTCTCATGTTCACTCATAGCCAAAACTTCCCTAAGTTACTTCTAAAAAAGGTTAAGGAAGTTCCTTTTCTTAATATTTTTCCCACAATTATAAATAAATTTCTTATGCTAGTACTAACTCTATTCTATCTAACTATGGGTCTTCCAGGTATCTTCCTCAAAAAATTAAAGACATTATAGTACAGTACAGCATACCCCTGTTTTGGGGCATAAAATTCACAATAGTTAAACACTGACAATATTCCATATGTTGCTTTCACAAACAAAGGGATAAAGAAAATGTAGTGTACACACACAACAAAGTAATACTAAGACATAAAGGATAAATGTGGGTCATTGGTAGGAAAGTAGATGGAACTGGAGACCAAAATGTTCAGTGGCCAGGTAGATAGCTCAGAATAAGTGCTTGCCTCCAAAGCACAAGGGCCTGAGTTCAATCCCCAGTTCTTAAAAAAAAAAAAAAAAAAAAAAAAAAAAGTTAAGTGATGGGCCAGTCAAATAGCTCCAGGGATTAAGATGCCTACAAACAGGTTCAGGGCTGGGGTACAATCTTCAGGCCTGCCATGCCAGCACCACCCAAGGCACACTGAGACAGCAATTGAGACTAGGTAGGGTGGTATGCCTGTAATCCTAGCTCTTGGGAGGCTATAGACAGGTGGATCACTAGGAGTCCAATCTGGTTGTGAGACCCTGAGCATCCTGCAGATTATCCCCTAAAAAGAAAAAATATACAAAAAAAAAATTAAGTGAAATAAATTAGACATAGAAGATCAAGTATCCCATGGTTTGTTTTAATAAAAGAGAGATGTTAAGAAACATGGAAGTAGACTTTGTGGAGATGGGAAAGGGGAGTGAAGGAGAGGGGGATTAAAAATTATCAAGGAGCAATATGCACATGAACCAATGCCACAAGATGAATATATATATATATATATATAATATGAATATATATATGAATATATGAATATATATATAATATATGCAAAAATAACCCTACCTAGATGAGTCCAGAATCTTATACTTATCCAAACTCTCTACAGAAAATTAGTGACTCCCAGTATCAAATTTTAAATTAATTTTTGGGGGATTTTTTTAACTTTTATATTTTGAAGAGAATACAAAATAGTTTTAAAACACACAAATTACAAATGTTACAGAATTTCACTAAAAAGTTAGTATGAACTTCACAGTATTTGTTCTGTTACATAATGTTACCTTCAAATTAATTCTTCATATTATCAGATATATGCATGTAAAATTAAAAGAAGAAAGAAATATATAAGAAATCAAAAAGAGAAAAGAATTTTTAAAAAAGAGACAAAACAAATTAAGTACCAACTACTCCTTTCCATAGATCAACATAAATCCACACTACAGTTGTACAAACCATCCCGCTTACACACAGAGATATATCTCTGTCACTCCCTCTCTTGTGCTTTGCCTCAACTCAATAATTCCTTCCTTTTCAATAGGTCCATTCCCTTTCCCCAGTATCTATTGCACTCTTCAGTTTCCATTTTTTCTTTCAGGTTCTTACAACAAGGGGACAATATTATGTTTGTATATATGGGTCTGATTTATTTCACTTAATAGCATGGTCTCTAATTGCATCCATTTACCAATAAAAGCCTGAAATATATCCTTTTCATAGCTGAATAATACCCTAAAAATACCATATCTTCTTTATCCATGCCTCAGTTGATGGGCATTTGGGATACTTCCAAGATTTAGCTATGCCAAATGGTGCTTCTACAAAACATGGGCACACACATATCATTGTGGTATGATTTTTTTAGTTCTTCTAGAAAAATACCCAACAGAGGAGTAGCTGGCTTGAAAGGGAGCTCCAGTCCTAGCTTTCTGAGGAATCTCCACAGTGGTTATATTAGTGTGTACTCCCACCAATAGTAGAGAAGAGTTCCTTTTATGAGCAGCCCCTCCAGCATTTGTTATTGGCTGGCTTCTCGATAATAGTCATTCTTTTCTGGAGGTGGAATCTCAGTGTTGTTTCACATTTACATAATTTCTCAAATGATCAGTGTTGTTGAGCATTTTTTCATATATTTATTTGTCTTTTGTATATCTTCCTCTGAGAAGTGTATATTCATCTCAGATGACCATTTTTGGACTGGTTCTTTGAATTAGGGGAGCTGGGTTTTTAAAAAATTCTTTATATGTTCTACATAGAAGGCTATTGTTAGAGGGACAGTTGGCTATAATTTTTTCCCAGTTGGTTGGTTTCCATTTTACTCTGTTGGAGATTTGCTTTGAAGTACAGGAAATTTTCAAAAAGATGAAATCCCAGTTGTTGATTCTTGGTAGTATTTTTTGCACAGTTTGGTTTTGATTAGTGAACTCACTATCTACCACTATATCTTTAAGATTTCTACCTACATTTTGCTCCAGGAGATTTACTGTTTCTGTTTTAGTGTTTAAATCTTTGACCCATTTTGACTGTAGTATAGTGCATGGTGATAGACAATTTTAGCCTTCAACATTGGGAAAGCCAGTTTTTCTAGAAACATTTATTAAAAAGAATACCTTTCTTCCAGTGAACCATGTTTGGTCCCCTTTTTTATGTACTTCTTGTTTTGATGGATGCTATAGCTTGTGTTTAGATGTCCCCCAAAATCCTCATGCAGTCATGGGGCAGGCTTTTTAGAAGCCGCAAATCTAGAGTTTGTGATTGATCCAATGCCAGCACAAGGATATGAGTGCTACATCCGCCCTAGGGAAGGTGGTCTACATATAACAGAGGGACAGAAAGATACTTGTCCCTTCCTTTTTGTTGCTTTTTCTCTTTCCCACCCCCACTGAGCTGTTGTTTCAATGCTATGTGTCACCCTGCCTTGGAGCCAGCCAATTATGGACTGAAATCTCTACAAATTGAGCTAAAAAATCATTATTCTTTAACTGTGAGTGTCAGTATTTTGTTTCAACAATAAAAAAGTACTGAGGCAATGGGAAATGCATAAAATTGTCTTGTCAAGTCATTAATGAAATGTCAAACTGAGGGATTGCAGCCAGAATTGAGACTTCCTGTTACCACCACTTATATTCATCCTATTATCCCTCTACAGCCTAAGCTTAAAAATTAATTTTAAAAAAACTAGACCAGCTAGTATTCGGGTCAATTAATAGTTACCTGTACCATTACACAAATCAAGGAAAGTCCAGATATAAGAATTCCAAGAGTTGTTCCTTTTCAAAAAATAATGTCATGCCAGGCGTGGTGGCTCACGCTTGTAATCCCAGCACTTGGGAGGCTGAGGCAGGAGGATTGGTGTGAGTTCGAGACCAGCCTGGGCTACAAAAGTGAGCTCAAGGCCAGCCTGAACTACATAGTGAGACCCTGTCTCAAAAAGACAAAAAAAAATAATAATGTCATATTTTTGTCGGTGATACAAATTACATCAATCTTTTAAGCAACCCCAAAACTCTATTAAAAAGTCATACCTAACTAGGTGTAATACCCATTCCAATAACATTAAGTGCATCCTAACCACTTACAAAAGAAGTAACTAAACACACACACACACACACACACACACACACACACACACACACACAGAGTCACTCTTCCATCTACCAGAGCTGAACATTATCCTTTTCTCTGTAAAGTTACCAAGACAGCAGAAGAGAGCAAAATCCACTGCTATTCCAACTATGCTTGAATATCTACAACAATAGAAACACCTGGGATTTGATCATATCTACAAAGAAACATAAATCCTGAGGAGGCAGCCATAACAATGACAAACCTCATAAAGGACCAGTAGTCAAAATGGCTACCAAGCAGTAGGATGTCCATATCCATCTATATATGATGCCCCATGCTTTCATTCATTTGAGACAGCTGAGCCACACTGAAATACACTCTTCTGTAACAAACTGTTGAGTCACCCACTGGTTTTATATATATATATATATATATATATATATATATATATATATATATATCTCAGTCACTGATGTTATTTTGAAGTGCTATGTGTAGCTTCATCATCAGAACTTCTGCCTCTTTCTCTGTACCATGGAGCAATAAATGGTTTCTTTCTCAAGAACACAAACAATTGAGTGCAGTCCTTTCATCAGTAGTATCCACTGCTGTACCACAGGTACTGTAACACACAAGGCACTCCACGTACAGTGGTTGGGTACAGCTTGACTTAGTCCTATACATGCATGGCCTAAGAAAATCACACCACATCAGAGATTAGAAACTCGGGCTCTGAGCCCCAGGCCATATCATGCTTTTCACACACTATCAGGCAGTTTGGGGAAAAAATGGTTTAAAATAAGTGGAACTAATCTTACAGAGTTGGAAGCTCTAGTTCATAAATAAGTAAATATTCAGTCTCTTTAAGCTTCAAATGCCAGGACAGGAAGAGGTAATCTAAGAGTGGATACACAAAGAGAAACAAAAATCATTAGTTTTATTTTTAACATGAAGAGATTAAATTATTTTAAGTTGAATTTATGCAAGTCAATTTATTTATTCCAAATCCAACCTGACTGTAGAGTAAAATCTAGGGATAAAACATAAGGATAATTTTTTTTGTTTGTAGAGTACTTATATTAATCCTGAGGTATTCTCATGAGCTTTATAAAGAGAAACAAATTACATGGTATAGGACCTACTACTTTATAAGCAATATTCACATATACTATCCTATAAATAAATATTTTACAAGATCCAAAGTCAAAGCAAAATTTTTTTAAAGTATACATTGAAAAATTTTAGCTTCACTTCATTCCTAAATCGCACCTCATGTGCATATCCCTTGTAGCTAAGAATTTTATTAGCTTTCTGATGACTATCCCAATATATCTTCATAAAGTAGAAATAATTATAGACATATGCTCATGTTTTTTTATCTTTGATAGGCAAAACTTATCATAGCATCTACACAACGCTGCTCCTGGCTTTCTCAGGTATTGCAAGGTATTCTAGAGATCTCACACCAAGATGTGCACACCCTTCACGGCTCCACAGCACTGCACCGTGTGATGACCCAGGCCTCTACTGGTGGCACCTGTAATATTTTCTTTTTACATAAATGTACCCTTTTGCTGCTCGAAATCATGCTGTATAAATAAGTTTCATATATGCTTTTCTGTGATTGTGTAGGCATATGTACAAGTGGGCCCTCTAATGTGAGATTTCTGGAGCAAGGTATAAAATGCAGCCATCATTTTGATAGTTATTGGTAGAATCCATCATCAACAGTGTGTAACTTATTGGCAGAGTGTGTTATCAAACTTAAATTTCTGCCAGTGTGATATATGAAAAAAAAGAGTATCTCTTCCAATCCTCGTGTTATGAGTAACCTGGGTATCATTACCTATGGCTGTGGGCATTTTGGCAGCTTAGCTGCTCTAGCCTCTTAACTTTTTCTTTCTGTGAAGCTACTGGTCTTTTTATTCACAGTTTTAGTGGCTCTTTGCATAGGAGGTAAATTATGCTTTTGCCTGCAATACAATTTTTTATTTGTCTGTCACTTGTTTTGTGGCTTTGGACTTTGGAGATGTTCTTTTCCTTATTCAGAAATTGTTGTCACATTGTCCTTTCTAAAGTTCACACAATACCAGAAAGTAACACAACTATCTCTGTTTTATAGCAGACATTAATTATAGGTCTCCGTAAGTAATTATCCAAGAACACACAAATCCAATCACAGATCTAACATTGAAGCTGGTATAATATCCATTATGCCATAGAGCTCTCTTACTCTGAAGATTAAAAAATGAGAAAAGCAATAATAATGAAACTTCACGTTGGCTGTATTTTTACCCTCATGAGTCTATAAAGGACAACTTATTAGATTCATTTACATTTGCAGATAAGAGATTTCAATTTGTAAGTGATAAAGCTCCTCAGAAAAGCCTGTACACTCCATCCAAGATCAAGTCCCCATAATCCAACTCCAGGACAAGAGTGTTTCATCATCGTATTATGCAGCGCTTGTATTTAGAGTCTAGTGGCAAAAATAGAATATAGCAGCAATAATAAAGGTCAGTGAAAGCATAAAAATAGAACGGCACAGTGCAGTGGCTCTCAGCTTATTTGCCTGTCACCTAAAACTATGTCTCATTTCTTGTAGAGATAATAGTAAAGCATGCCCAGGGACCTGGGCAGTTTCACCAGGAGCTCTCTACACTCAACTACAAGTTATATAGCTCCCAGCTATGCATTTGTTGCAGTGTAAATGGCCTCACTCCGTTACTTCTGAGAGAACGTTGCTTTCGATTCTCAGTGGTCCGAAGTGGTGATGAGAGAGAGACACATTTATGGAAGACTACCTAAGGGGCTGCACTCTCAGTTCTAATTGCACTGAGTGCAATCAAGCCCACAGTATACCAGATTAACTGTCCATCAGGCAGCTGTACCAATGTATGGTTCTTCCTGGACAGCAATTCTTACTGAAATTCATTCATAAGTAATGCTTTCGCCAAGTAGTGAAAGGGCTTTAAAAATGCTAGAAAATTATGTTTTCTGCAGTGGCGCCAACAAGAGTGTCATTCATTATGAGCCAACCACTGTCTACTCTGCAGACTGTGGTCTCTGTGCCAGGAATATATTCCCACTGCAACTGAAGTCGGTTACCTGAAACTCTTCTAAATGTCTCCGTTACCTCACTGAGGGGACAGGCTTGAATCTGTAGCCCATGAACAATTTGTGTGCTTACTTTACTCTCAACTCTGCATACTTACCATTCTGCCCTAATAATTCCAAAACCTGAATTGTGTGTCAACTAAATTGATTTTTACATAAGCAGACTATCATTATGTATTCAAACCAAATATTTCATCCACATCTTATCCTTTCAAACTATAAAAATACTGTTATCAGAACTCAACTGAATCCAAATTATGATTCAGATTAGATGAATAAAGTTTACTCCATCCGCCCCAGAATTTCACTGAATTTTCCTCACTCTACATTGACCCAAAAAGCTTCACTAGAAATTCATGGTTTGGGCCCGGCAGGATGGCTCAGTGGTCTGGAGCGCTTGCTTGGGAAAGCTTGGGCGGCTTCAGGGACTGCGGTTCAATCCCTGGCACCACATGCTGCACCAGCCCGGCCCTTGGGGAGGGCTGAGCCGGCCATGAAAATGAGTGAATAAACAAAGGTTCTAAAAAAAAAAAAAAAAGAAATTCATGGTTTGTATGTCTGATAAAAGAAAGGCACATCAGAGTCACTTCACCCTTATGGCAAGTGTCTGGCGTGCTAATTGTTACTAAGTCAAAGCAAACTTTTCTTAAAATGTGGTGGGCTAGCTAATAATTTCTTTGAAGCTAATGCACATGGAAATTTCAAATTAAAGAAGGAATTAATGTTCAAGCTACAATCTTCCTAAAATACATCAGTCTCTATATGCTACAAAAAAGTAATCTAAATAGCAAACTAAAATTACTTGGAATATCACTTTAAAATTATATTTATTGCAGAACATATTACATAAAATTATATCACCAAGACTACTAATCTGAGATAGATTATTTATTGGTTCCATTGACCTTTCGTCAATTTGAAATTCAAGCTTACTTAATATAATCAAGAGAATTGTTTTCTGTTCTCAAACTATTGTCTATATCATGCCACCTATGGAAGCCTACCGGGATATTCTCCCAGGAAAAATATATAATATGCAAAATAAAACTATGGCTCAAAACTAACAAGAAAACCCAAATGCGTTTATATCTGTCCTAAGAATAAAACAATACTTTTGTCTTCCTTGTATTGTGTGTGTGTGTGTGTGTGTGTGTGTGTTTGTGTTTCTGATTTGTTTTTAGTGAATTCATGAGGGATTCAGTGTTAAAGCTTGGGATCAACAAGCTGAGTTCAGCTAGTTCAGGAAAAAATGCAGTCTTTCTAACCTCAGAAAATTATCTATGTTCACAGAATTATAAATGACTATATCCAGAGGGCTTAATTTTCATCCATGCTTTGAATTATAGAGAAACTGTGGTCATATTTATCTGTCAAGTTTATGGGTGATTTTTACCATGTAGTGTTCTGTTTGGTCCTTTTTAATGTTATTCAACTGATCAAAACTCTTGAAAATATTGTTAACTATCAATGTCTTACTCTTATACTACTCAGTTGGGTCAGATCATTCTCTTTCTGTTGCCAAGAATGAATTGTTCCTCAAGGAAACCTGGAAAACTTCTGGTGTCATCGTGACCATAACTGTGCCAATAATTTTAGTTTTTCCTCAGTTTGCAATCACTTTTTTCTGTTTTCTTCTATCTTTGAAGGATGTAAGGAGATAGATTGATCCTTATAAAGCCATTTACAGTTGCATTCTTTCACTGCCTGCTTAGGAAGCTCAAGCAACTACAGGGACCACAGTTCCATCTCCAGCACCACATGCTGAGCCAGCCCCACCCCCATGGCAGGTTGAGCCACCCATAACAAAGGAAAGAAAGAAAGAAAGAAAGAAAGAAAGAAAGAAAGAAAGGAAGGAAGGAAGGAAGAAAGTTTTAAAAAATTAATAAAAAACAATTGTACTCTTTCAACTACAGCATATCTGTTAAGAAAAGATTACACTACTGCCAATCAACAAGAATTAAAACTTCACAGAGCTATTTAAAATGAACTTTGAAAAAAAAATAAATAAAATGAACTTTGAATCTCACCAGTAGTAAGAAATAAGTAAGTATATCTACCATTTAAATCTTCACATTAAAGGAAGAGCACTAGTACTGATTTGCTGGCTGTGGTTGAAGTCTTAGGCCTGTTTTGTCTTTCACATAATTTCTAATGAAATTTTGAACCCATTATTTTCTTTTTTTTTT
>PVJA010029866.1:0-18205 GCA_004027025.1 Myocastor coypus
AGGAGGAGGAGGAAGAGGAGGAGGAGGAAGAGGAGGAGGAGGAGGAGCAGGAGAAGGAGAAGGAGAAGGAGAAAGAGAAGGAAAAGAAGAAGAAGAAGAAGAATTAAGTCTTCTGCTCTGTGGTATGAGAAGGAGGAAAAAGGGGGACAAAGTGTCTTAATAATGATAAGTTGTATTATCTGTTTAGAAAGCTATAGCAGAAATTGGGTACAAAATTGGTAGTGAGAAATGGAGATGGGAAAAGATTCCTTGACTGATATAAATATTAGAGCAAAATCTAAAAGAGTAATGAAAAGGAAGGGAGGAAATAAAAAGAAAAATTGAGACTGAATAAGACAGGAGAAAAGTCAGGTAATGAGATATGAATAAAAGTAGGAGAATGTAAAGGGATGAAGAGAGGCTGAGGCAGGAGGATTGGTGCGAGTTCGAGACCAGCCTGGGCTACAAAAGTGAGCTCAAGGGCAGCCTCAACCACATAGTGAGAGCCTGTCCCAAAAAGACAAAAAAAAAAAAAAAAAAAAAAAAAAAAAAAAAAAAAAAAAAAAAAAAAAAAAAAAAAAAAAAAAAAAAAAATAAAAATAAAAAAAAAAATAAAATAAAGGGACGAAGAGAATTGCTTTACCCTTTGTAAAATGGAAGAGAAAAGGCAGGAAGAGAAGCACACATACACAGACATACTTAATAATGGTATAAAATTATGGGGACAAAGAAGGAGGGAAACAGCAAAGAAAAAATATTAAAACTTTACAAATAAAATGGAAATACATTCAAATGAAGAGTAATAAAATAAAGTTTTCTTATTGCATTGGACACAGCTCTTTTCTTCAGCCTAGGGAAAGAAGCACAGTAGAACTTAAGCCAGTGTGTGACTCGGTTCGTGCTTGAAGTCTAAGGTGGTGTCTGTCTCCAAAATGGTGCTAAGTTTAGAGACCTGCTTGCAGTGAGAACAGGTGCCCATGAGAACTTCCAGTCCTCTAATCCAGGCTGGTCCTGGTCTCTAACCAGAGTCTTGTCTGTATTCACCAGCCCATGCCTCTCAGCAAGACTCCTCCCAGTCTGTTTGTCAAGTGTTGCCCATCTTTCTGACTCTCTTTCATTCATTTTCTCTGGGAACTTGGCACTGTGAAGCAGCCAAAGGGCTGCCCTGGGACCCAGGCACAAGCATTCAGCTCTTTCTTACAAGGGCCTCCTTGCCAACTCTTGTGCTATGCTTGCAGCTATGAGCACTTGTACTGAGGTCACTTACCAAATGTTGATTGCAGAGGGCCACTCTGAAAGCAGAGGCCCGCATTTTCCTTGCTGATTCCAATTGCAGGTGATTCTTTCAGTTCCAGGGCAGTTGGCTGGTTCTCCATGAGCAAAACATTGTTGGTTTCACTTTGTTTCCTAGCTGGTGGCTAGCCAGCTGCTGTCAGCAGCACTGTGTGGTCTCTCCTTTGTGTTGTGATCTACTTCTTCTATATCAGTTAATATTAGCTTCTTCTCCTTGGTCAGTTCCCTCAGTTCTGGGATAGCTTACACTCACTTCAATTCCTCTCCAAGCTATTATTTTCTACGCTCCAGACACTTTGATCTGGAGAAGCTGATCTGCTTGCACTAACTGCTCCACCATTTTAGGCTTCCTCTCAATCTCATATTTTTTTAAAGAAGTCTGAGTTGTTTGGTTAGATCTTTCTTGCCAAGTAGAAGAAAAGTATTATACAAATCCCTTATGCTCAAGCTTCTGTGGTTCTTTATCTCTGTAAAGGCTCAAAAACAATAGTACTTGAAGATGCTTCCAAAGGAAAAATGAAGGCATCTTTGATGATTCTGCCTTTAGACAACTACTTGTCTCTCAGGATGACATATATCTGTCCTAAAGGTTTTCACTAAAAACTAGAATTCTAGAAACTCAGTATTTTCAAGAGACTCTGGTAGAGTTTCAGATGAGACCTCAGGATCCTATGACCCAGATGTTGGACACAGCCTTTCCTGTGTTTGACAATCGTGATCTAGATGAGGATAAAATAGAACAGTCAAGAAGAAAAGTCAGGGAAAAATTATGCCTGTCATAATTGTCAGTGCTTCAATCACACCCAGGTCATCTAAGAAAAAAACCAGGGACAATGAAGAACTGCAGTAAGCCACTGCCCACGCTCTTCTTTGTGTCAGGCAACCAATGCTTCTGACTCATGGGACTAGAAGGTTGACTGTCCCCATTGCCAGAGACAGCCTAGATCAGGCAAAATTTTAACTCCTACTCTGGTAAAGACGACGGATGAGACATGGGCCAACTTGCAATGTGCAATCCATGGACACCTCCATCTCTTGGAAGAAACCCTGGGTGACCATGGTTTCATGGGTAAGCACTTTCAATTCAATTCTGTTGGTTTCTGTTTTACTTTCTTCTCTGGAAAATCTTTCTCTCAATTTATAGTCATAACTTGACTCAAGGAGAATACTAGTCAAATCTTGATTGCTGCATGGATGTGTAAATTCAAAGGTCAAATGTTCAACCATGAGTTTTTAATTGTCTTACAGTTACTACTCCCTTACTGTGAAGAAATTCACTAGCAAAATTAGGAGCAATTTTTGAATCCAGCAAAGTGCAAAGCAGATTTTACTTGTTGGAGTTATAGCAGGCAATACTTGTAGACATTCTTGAGGTTCCCACAATGATTTAAATTCCAAAATTGTGAATAGGTGATTTTCCAGACCTTTACAAGAAAGCAGGAAATAAATGACCTGCTCATCCAAGATCCTATGGAGATGTGATTCATTACTGAGGATAGTGTCATTCAAGGAGAAGATGAAAGGTAAGCTATGTACTTGTCAGTTTGCAGTAGATTAGTGAGGGCAAATTCTTTTCCTCGGGTGCTCTGATAAAAAAAAACGAACGAACCAACCAACCAACCAAACAAACAAACAAAAAACAGCAGAGAAAATACCTCTTGCTTGGTCAATGATACTAGGAAAAAAGCTAAGTAGCTATACCAACTCCAAATATGCCTCTCTGGTGATATAAGCCCATATAACAATCTGGAAAGAAAGGAGCTTGAATAATGAATAAGCAATCATCTATAAAGCACACAGAAGAAATTCTACAACTCTCAGAGGTGATCGATCTGCCCAAGCAGATGGCTGTCATTCACTGCAAGAGATCCCAAACAAACATTTCTAAAGTCTCTTTAGGAAATCAAAAAGCTGGCAGGCAAGTCAGAAACCTAGATGCTGTAATAAAGACTACTCCTGACTAAACCCCCACAACCATCTGAACAATCATTTGATTCAACTGTCTAAACAAATCCAGTGAGATCCCTTCCCACTACCCTGGCCTCCCTTGAGCTGCCTGTCCCATTATTTCAGGGCTGCTGTAAGAATTTTACACAGCGCCTGAGTCCTTCATGCTGCTTTGCATCCCTGTAGCTCCAGCATTGGTAGACACAGCCCAAGGCTTTTGAGAAGCAGGGAGGATGCCAACAACAAACATGTCCCCACCCCATTGTGCCTTAATCACTGCAGCTGAAAGAATCAAACTGTTCTTCAAGAAGACGTGGACCAGGGGCAGTCCAGCCTGGATGGCTTACCTGACCCCAGGTTGAGGAGGCTGAGAAGCAAGGTGAGCAGAAGAGCCATGGATGCTTCTGCTGGATCAGGCTCATGCCATGGAGAGATGATGGGAGAGAAGGATGGATGGCCAAGAGAAGAAGAGCTCAGGCAGTAATGGGGGCAGGCACAGCAGCCATGGCGAGGGAGTGGCTCAGTAGGAGCTGACAGCAAATTGCACTCTTCCCCTTGGAAGCTCCCTGACCCAACTCGGGCTGTAAGCACCAGAGGCAGAAGGACTCTGGACTTTGAAACAGTGTTTTTGCTGGTAGCTCACAAACATCTGTCTCAAGTCAAGATAGTAATGGTAGTAGGGTGGGGCAGAATGAGAGGTTTGTTCTAGCTCAAAACTGTACTCTGGGTGCATGGCATGGGAAAAGAAGCTGTAAGTATTCTTTCTGTTCTATTCTAGCAGATAGAGCAGTATGTAGAAGGTTAGGTAAGTATGTAGTGCTGAAAGAGAGATCATCTCACACTGGGTAATGGGGTCTTCAGGCAAATAGCCAGTGCTCCGTAGAGTCACTGCATGTGAGACCAGTAGTTCTGGGAGCCGCTTGAGGCAATTCTGAAGGCCTCTCCCACACATTGAGCTCAGCATCAGGATGCTGAAAATCAAATGGGAAATAATTTGCTGGAACAAGACAGGTCCTTGATCTCTAAGACTTCAAGATACTGACAAAAGCAGGAGGACAGGTTGTAGGAGGAAGGAGAGGCAGAAATCCATTTGTTTATTAGTTTCCCCAAGCCACAGGATCTAAAAGTGAACATAACGTAGTGTTTTTAACTTCATGGTAACTCATAAAGCTTGCCTGATAGATCAGAATGCACAGGTACCATCAAAGAACATTCTGTGACCATAGGTGACTGAGACAAAAATATTTTTAAATAAAAAATCCTATGAATTTATAGGCTTAGTATGGTGACACATGCTTGTAATCATAGCACTTAAGAGGTTAAAGTGGAAGAATCACCATTTATATGAAAGTATCCCAGGTTACGTAGTGAGTTCAGGGCCAGCCTGAGCTACATAGTATGACCCTGTACCTAGAATACCAAAAAAACTGAAATTAAAATGCTATCAGCCTATAAATTGTTAAAAACGGTTTTTTAGACTATTTATAATTGTATATGTTAAGGGATATAATGTTTTTTAATGTATACTGTGCAAATATTAAGTAAAGCTAATTAACATACGCATCGCCTGAAATATTTATAAAACAATTTTATTCACATATCATTCTAAAGAAATCAATAAAAAGTATAATATATGTAGAACAGAGTAAGAATAAGAACTGTGTTCCACTCACTGTCTACATTGCCTGAACTCCAGATGAATCAGAAGTAAGGAGGATCTTGTAGTACTACAACCAAAGTTTATAAAAACACCTTGCCCAACAATATCTATGAGAGCTAAAGTACCCAGGAAGTAATAGCTAAGAAAGCTCCTGGTAAATTTGCACCCTCTAGTGGAGAAGTGATTAACTCTTAGCTTGGGATAGAAAATTACACATCTTATTTTAGAAGAAGGGCTTATTTTAGGAGACATATTCATATCATAAGACCAGATTGGGAGGACTTCCTAAAATAAGACATGGTTTTGTTCTATAGGAATTCATAATGTTGAGGAAGTTCTCAGAGCAGGACTCAGGGACAGGATAAAGACACAGTCCTTGTGCTGGTTAATCTCGAGTCTCAACTTGAGCACCCATAGTTTGGATATAATGTGACATACTCTGTTGTGCTATACAATCACTGTACACACAAGTATTCCCTTTCATTATAAACCATGACAATCTTCCAGCACTGTTTCCTTGCCCAGAAGTCATGAGCTCACACAACTGAAGAAATAACTCATGACCAGACTTACAGGACTACAAAGCTGTGTAGAAGCCTGGGGGAAAGGGCAGTCAGTACATCAGAAACATAATCTTGGACTAATCCAAGAAATGTGAGGAAAATGATTGCTGTGTAGGGAAGTATTGCCCTGTGATTAGGCCAAATTCAGACCAGCTAATTAATGCACGTGCCAGTCTGTGATTGATCCAAACAGGTGAGAGTTGCCCTCCAGTAAAATGTTGGGGAGATGTTGGCTGCTTGACATCTGTCACATCTTTATGAAAAATGGGTGTGCCATAACTTGGAGCTCTTCAAGAATGTTAACTGTATTCCTCATAGGTTAATGGGGCTCCAGAGTTTGGAGGGTTTAAAAGCTGGGCCTGGATTATTCCCTGATATGTACCACCTTTGAGGCATTTCCCATGTCATTTCTTCAAAGAGACAGTGGTTAGAAGGGTGAAATATGAGAGGGGCAATATGGCCAACTAGCCAAGCTTTACTTCCTCTCAGAATGGCCTGGAAAGGTAATGTGAAGCAACCTCAGGCAAGATACTTAGACCAGAGACAAGTTGCCCCTTCATCCTCCAGTGCCCAGTGGGGAGAAAAGGGAAGCAAGGTGGAGGGGTGTGATAACTGTGGGTCAAACTGCACCTTCCTCTTGCTGGTACAAGAGAAAGGAGAGTTAGATATTTCTTCTCTGGCTCACACTGTGCACTTGAAAGGGGTAGGACATAGAATATAATGGAAAGGGATGCTTAGTTGGGTATAAAATGATAGCTATAACAGGACAGACATGAAAGAGCCATGTGCAACCCTGGAATAGGACTTCCTAAAATCTATATTTTTACTGCTACTTTCTAAAACTTTGCCACAGGCTGTGATATGTCTGAGTGTAATATATTTAAATTCTTTTCTGTAAAAATGGGCAACTAAGTATGTTGTTCAAAGAGCTGGTGGTATGGATCCATAATGCAATATCTCCAGAGGGCCCTGTGAGGACAGGAGTGACAGGCTTCAGAGAGCTGGATTGCACAGGGAATTATGCAGCACTCTGTGTTAAAAATTGTTTAAATGCAGCCTTAGAAAGGGTGGGGGAGGGTCAATGCTACTCTGTTGCCAATCTGGGAACACTTTTTACATGAGTTTGAAATCATTCTGTGCTACATAATGAGTTCAACATTAGCCAGAACTATATAGTAAGACCCTGGATTAAGAAAAAAGAAATGAAGATGCCTGGCTCACTGCCCTGTACCTCCAGGCCAGGCCACCAGGAGACAACAGCCACACAATAGGACCAGACTAGGATGTCCATGATGAGGGAAAAGTCCAAAATACAAGCAATAGGTGGTAAGTCAGGTGAAACAATATTGTGTATAGGGACAGATACATACAAAATAGAAATGGGTTAAATCCCCTCTAATAAGGGGAAAATCTTGGTATAGAAATGCCTAATCTATGATTGGTTCTGTTAAATAACTAGGCTTTGTAGCTACAGTCTAAAGCACAAAATCAATAGTCACCACAGCTTCTTAATTTCTAAATTGTGCTTGATGCTATCATTATTTCTAATTGTATGACTATAGCTAGGATGCCATATCTGTTGTAATTAGTTGTTCTTCCTTGTGTAACAATATTGGGAAGCTCTGGAGTAGTAACCTCACCAGAGCCCTACACAAAGACTGATCCAACCAGTAGCAGACATCCCATTCTCAATTAATTAGAAAGTTAGCATCTCGGGGGAAAAAAGAAACTGCTACACATGGAAGAATACCTGAAGAACACACTTTTTTAAGAGTCTTGATATTAGTGACATAACTGCCTAATAATGAAGTTTACAAGGATCTTCACATAAAAGAAAATAAAAATTAAAATGACAAGATGGTTGGGCATGGTGGTGCATGCTTGTAATCCCAGCACTTGGGAGGCTGAGGCAGAAGGACTGATGTGAGTTTGAGACCAGCCTGGGCTACAAAAGTGAGCTCACGGCCAGCCTGAACTGTCTAAAAAAAAGAAGAAAGAAAGAAAGAAATGAAAAAAGGAAGAAAGAAAAAAAGAAGGAAAGAAAGAAAACGAAAATGACAAGATAGGGGAGAAAAATGCAACCTCAGACCTCCAGTTCACCAAGAACAATTTCCAAAATGATAGCAATGGAAGTAAAGAAACAACTCCAAGGCACTATAAAGGAAATTAAACAAGAAATCATCTCTCAGGTCACAAAATAAATAATAATAATTAAAAATTTATAGCCTGGCGAGATAGCTCAGTGGTCTAAAGTGCCTGTTTAGGTAACTACGGGGACCACAGTTTGGTCCCCAGCACCACCTGCTGTGTCAGCTCCACCCCTAGGGCAGGCTGAGCCAACCATAATATAAATAAATAAAATGAAGTTTTTTAAAAAAGAGCCAAGAGCAGCTGTCCAACATGATGCAGAATCTTTAAAAAAAATAAATAACTAAAAATTTACTAAGCATACCAAAGGAAGGCACAGATAAACAATAGAGGGGCATAAGAAAATGATGGCAATATTGAATAAACAATACAGAAAAAAGCATTAGAATACAAGAAACAGATTCAAGGAGATACCCAGGAAAGTAAAAATTCCATTGAAAGTTGGGAAAAAAACCCAACTGAAGAGAACTGGAGATAGACTTTCAGACCTTAAAGACAGGAGTGCAGGTAAGAATCACAAAAAGAAAGAAGGTTTAAAAGCTGCTGGTGGATACCATAGAGGAAGCATAATCAGTCTCTTCCAACTGCCATCATGTCTAAGTCAATCTCTCAAGAAGCCCAAACAGCTACAGAAGCTCTTCATTGGAGGGCTGAGCTTTGAAACAACTGATGAGAGTCTAAGGAGCCATTCTGAACAATGGGGAACACTCACAGACTCTGTGACAGTGAGAAGCCCAAATACCACGCATTCCAGGGATTTTGGGTTTCTCATGCCACTGTGGAGGAGGTGAGTACAGCCATGAATGCAAGGCCATGCAAAGGGGACAGAAGAGTTGTGGAACTAAAAAGAGCTGTCTCAAGAGAAAATTTCTATGGACCAGGTGCCCACTTAATGGTGAAGATCTTTGCTGGCATTAAAGAAGATACTGAAGAACATCAACCCACAAAATTATTTTGAATATGGAAAAATCAAAGTGATTGAAATTATGACAAAGGCAGTGAAAAGAAGAGGCCTTGCTTTTGTCACCTTTGATGACCATGATTCTGCGGACAAGATTGTCATTCAAAAATACCACACTGTGAATGGCCACAACTGTGAGGTGAGGAAAGACCTGCCAAAGCAGGAGATGGCTAGTGCTTCATCTGGCCAAAGAGGTCAAAGTGGTTCTAGAAATTTTGGTGGTGGTCATGGAGTTGGTTTTGGTGGCAATGATAGTTTTTGTCTAGGAGGAAACTTCAGTGGTTGAGGGGGCTTTGGTGGCAGCTGTGGTGGGGTTGGATATGGTAGCAGTGGAGATGGCTACAATGGGTTTGGTAACGATGGAAGCAATTATAGAGGTGGTGGAAGCTATAATGACTTTGGCAATTACAATAGTCAGTGTTCAAATTTTGGACACATGAAAGGAGGAAACTTTGGAGGCAGAAGGTCTTGGCCCTGTAGTGGTAGTGAGGCCAATATTTTACGAAACCACAAAATCAAGGTGGCTATGGTGGCTCCAGCAGCAGCAGTAGCTATGGCAGTGGCAGAAGGTTTAAACACTTCCAGGAAAAAAAGCTTAGGAGGAGAGAAGAGCCAGATATATGACAGGGAAGCTACAAATTACAATAGATTTGTGAACTCAGCCAAGCACGGTGGTGGCAGAGCTTAGTTGCTACAAAGAAGAGATGTTTTAGATAATACGTATGCACATGGGCAAAAAGCTTGAGGACTGCATTTGTGACTAATTGTATAACAGGTTATTTTAGTTTCTGTTCTGTGGAAAGTGTAAAGCATTCTAAAAAAGGATTTTAATGTAGACCTTTTTTTTGCACTCATGCTGTTGATTGCTAAATATAATAGTCTGATCATGACACTGAATAAAAAAAGACAAATGTGTCTTTTAAAAAATGTGCTGTGTAAAATTAGTGTACTGTGAAACCATCTTGGTTAATATTCCCAACAGTGTGAAGTTAGAATTCCTTCAGGGTGATGTCAGGTTCTATTTAAAATTTATTTTTTACAGTTGCTTGGTTAAAGAAGTCATTGTCTTCAGAAACCTTGGTGTAGTTGAACTGATGCTGTTGTGACCTCTAAATTTGACCATTGAAAAGGTCCCCCAAGCAGTCAGTCAGCACTTGGTTATAAAAATGATTGTTGGCATATCCTGTATATCAAAACTGAATAATGTTACCAGATATAATGATAGATGAGATTGAAGCCATGTATCATTCATTATCATGTGTAACCAATAAATGATTTAACTCTCTTGAAATAAAAAAGAGAATCATCAAATAGGATTGTTATATTTTATGAAAAGAGTATCACAAAATTTTACAACAAAATAATAGAATAACAATAGTACTCTAATACATTAAGTATTGTCAATACGTTGAGTATCATCTTTAAAGTAGTTAAACTAGACTGACTGCTCAGGGCCTGCCGGAAACTCATTCGACCCAGCAACCAGGTCTGGCATGTGAGTGACACCACTGTGGGTCTGCCGGAAACTCATTCCACACAGCAAACAGGCCTGGCCTGTGAGTGAGACCTCCCTGAGCCCTCCAAACATTCATTCAATCTGGCAATCAGGCCCAGCACATGAGTGAGATCATCCAGGGCCCACCAGGAACTCATTCAACTTAACAACAAGACCTGGCATATAAGTGGAACTTCATCCATCAGACAGGCCCAGTGTGGAAAACTGCAGCAGAGCTCTCTACAGAGAGGCTAGAGACAAGACCCAACCAGCTGATCCAGGAGCAGAACATCTTGCCAGAGTGGCACAGCAGGTTTACCTCCAAGGGCTGCCACAGGAGGAAGAGGAGCACAGCAGCCAGACCCAAGACATATCCCCCCAGGATGAGTTTGAACTTGATAGATTCAGATGTAGTGCTAGAGTAAGAACTCTATCAACGCTCAAAACCAAAGGTCAGAAGGCAGTGCTGCACAAAATGACAAAGAGAAGGAGCAAAATGCACTCTCAGGCCCCAAGCCCACCAAGAACAAATGCAGGAGACAATCGCATAGAAGACATTGGAAACCACACACCTGAAATCTCTGAAAGTAAAAAAGAAATGATAACAATAATGAAAGAAGTACTAAATGCTTCTAAAGAAGATACTAATAAAAAAAGAAAGAGGATAGAAAAATGATGGAATTCTTGAATGAGCAACATAGGAAAGAAATAGAATGCATTAAGCAGACTCAAAGTGCTATACAGGAAATTAAAACCTCAATCACAAGCTGGCAAAACTGTTTGAATGAAAGTGAAAATAGACTTTCAGATCTTAAAGACACCATTGCAGCTAGTAAAAAGGTAAGAAAAGATCTCTTAAAAAACAGCTAAGATGCAGGAAAAATAATTCAACATCTGCAAGACAATGCAAAGGTAAACAACATAAGACTAATAAGCATCACTGAGAAAAAAGGAATGAATACAAATGACATAAAAAGAATGTGGGCAGAAGTAATAGCAGAAAACTTCCCAAATATGAGGAAACAAGCTGGGCATGGTGGCACACACCTATAATCCCAGCACTTGAGCACTTGGGAGGCTGAGGCAGGAGGATCAGTGTGAGTTCGAGACCAGTGTGAGCTACAAAAGTGAGCTCAAGGCCAGCCTGAACTGCATAACGAGACCCTGTCTCAAAAATAAATAAATAAAAAATAATAAAAAAAATAGAGGGAAACAATTTGACATTCAGGTAACTGAAGCATATAGCACTCCAAAGAATATCAATCCAATTAAAACCACACCAAGACATATAATAATCAAGATCCCAGAAATTCAGCACAGGAACAGTATACTAAAAGCCACTAGAGAAAAGAGACAGATCACATTTAAAGGAAAACACTTTAGGATAATGACAGATTTCTCTTCACAAACCATTAAGTCAAGAAGAGCATGGAAAAAAGTACTACAAGTCTTGAAAGAAAACAAATTCCAACTCAGACTGATATACCCTAAAACTCTCTTTCAAGTTCAATGGAGAAGTGAAATACTTCCAGGACAAAGAACTAAAGAATTTCATGATGACAAAGTCAGCACTGCACAATTGACTAAAAGATATTCTAGAGAGGGATCAAAATGACCACAACTCCATGAATGAGAGCAGGAAGAACCAACAAAATAGGACAAACAAGCACAGGAGAAAAAGAGGTGTAGAGCAGCAGTCTTTCAATTATTCTTCTGTATGCAACAGCAAAATATTTCCATCAGCATACTCTACAAATGGTCTTCTCCTACGCCCTATGGGTCATGATTCTGTCTGGGTCTACAGGGTGGATATCAAGGAAATAGTAGTAGCTCAGTCCCACAAGTGACACCTGGCCACTAGTAAGCCATGTACACTGTCCATGTACACGACATACTAGAACTTTGTGCAATATCCTATCTCTAAGCCATTAGAAATTTTGGACATGTATTTACCATTCGAGTATTTATGTTATATTTTATTCTTAGTAATTCCTTATTAGCTGGGCGTGGTGGCCCTTGCCTGTAATCCCAGCACTTGGGAGGCTGAGGCAGGAGGATTGGTGCGAGTTCAAGACCAGCCTGGGCTATAAAAGTGGACTCAAGGTCAGCCTGAACTGCGTAGCAAGAGCCTGTCTCAAAAAGACAAAAAATTAAAAAAAATTCTTTATTACCATGGAAAAATTTCTTAGATGATACTTTTGTATATATTAACCTATTCAAATACTATGTGAATACTTTTTAAAGATTTCCTTTTTTAAAACTTTATGTATTTATTTATTTATTTATGTATGTCATGGTCAGCTCAGCCTGCCTTGGGGGCGGTGGGAGCTGGCACAGCATGTGGTGCTGGGGATTGAACCACAGTCTCTGTGGTTCTCTAAGCTTGCCTAAGCAGGTGCCTTAGACCGCTGAGCTATCTCGCCAGCCCAATGTGAATACTCTGAATTGATTACATTCGTACACAACATTCTGGCCTCTGACTTGGACTCACAATCTGCTTTGAATTTTGAAAGATTGTTTTGAAATATTTATTTATTTATTTATTTTATTTATTTATTTATTTATTTATTTATTTTTTGTCTTTTTGAGACAGGGTCTCGCTATGCAGTTCAGGCTGGCCTTGAGCTCACTTTTGTAGCCCAGGCTGGTCTTGAACTCGCACCAATCCTCCAGCCTCAGCCTCCCGAGTGCTGGGATTACAGGCGTGAGCCACCACGCCCGGCTTGTTTTGAAATATTTAATTTCATTTTGAATTAATATTTAATTAATTTCCTGTATACTTATTATTACATCTAATTTTCTGTTATGTTTATTTGTGGGTGTGTGTTTAAAACTCTTACATACTTTGTCTGTTCATTTAGCAATATTTCTTCTTGTCAATGATTCCAAGAGAAATATGAAAAAAAACTTTTGTGCAGTATTATCTATCCCACTTTTTTTGAAGAAAAGATTTATTTTGAAAGAACCCTACTGATTAACATAATGGTCAAAATTATAAAAAAATTTAAAAATAACAGCATAGAAACTTCTAATGTATAATATCATTTGTAAAAACACTATAAAAATGCATAGAATATCTGACTATAACCTGAATCAGAAACTTTGTATAGTGCTCCAATGATACCTCTCCCCCATAGTGCCTATATTGAACATTATCCCAACATGTACATAAACATTTTAATAAATTGTCTAAATGCAAAACTCAGTCTTGAGTGACAGCCTTCAGTCTGGAGTATAAATTCTTCTGGATGTTTACAAGGAGTATCTGAAGTTCCTGCTGAGGCTACACTGTCCAGTAACATGGCTAGCTATGTGCGACTACTTATGATAAATGTAATTAAAACTATAGATCCTCTGCCAGAGCCTGGTAGAACAGTTTTGAAATTGTTTTCCACCCTTTAACTTTTGGCCTATGAGTTTCTTTATGAGATAAGTGTGTTTCTTGTATACAGCATATGCTTGGATTTTGCTTCCTTACCCACTCTGCCAGTCTATTTCTTTTAATTGGAGAACTGAGTCCATTTACATTGATGGGTATAATTGAAATGTACTGACTTATGTTTGACATGAGTTTTACTTACTACTGTTTATTTCTTTTTCTTCTATGTTTTATTGATTGTCCTATGTGGTGGGTTCTTTCTGTTCTCACTTGTTGAGTTCAGGTTGTTTTGGTCTCTCTCTAAAAATTTTTTATTATACCTTGCAGGGTTAGCTTTGATGTCATGAAATTCTTTAGTTGCTCCTTATCATGGAAGTATTTCATTTCTCCCTCATACTTCAAGGAGAGTTTTGCAGGGTATAGAAGTCTGAGTGGAATTTATTTTCATGGAGGACTTGATGCACTCTACTCCATGCTCTTCTTGACTTCATGGTTTGTGAAGATAAATCTGCAGTTATTCTGATGGGCTTTCCTTTAAATATGATCTGATTCTTTTGTCTATCAGCTTTTAGTATATTATGCTTTTGCTGGATTTCTGGGATCTTGACTATTATATGTCTGGGTGTGTTTTTAGTCAGATTGATGTTATTTGGAGTTCTATATGCTTCAGTTACCTGAATGTCCAATTGTTTTCTCATATTTGGGAAGTTTTCTGCTATTACTTCTGCCCATATTCTTTTTATATTGTTTGTGTTGACTCTTTCTTTCTCATTGATTCCTGTTAATCTCACGTTGTTCATTTTTGCATCATCTTGCAGATGTTGAATTATTTTTTTTTCCTGCATCCTGGTTGTTTTTAAGAGATCCTTTCTTACCTTTTCACTATCTGCAATGGTGTCTTCAAGATCTGAGATTCTATCTTCACTTTGGTTCATACAGTTTTGCCAGCTTGTGATTGAGATTTTGTTTTCTTGTATATCTCTTTCAAACTGTTTCATGTGATCTATTTCTTTATATATTGCTCAATCAGGGAGTCCATCATTTTTCTACTCTCCTCTAATTTTTTATCAATGTCTTCTTTAGTAGTAATGAAGTCTCTCATTATAGTTATCCTTTCTCTCTCTAGTTCAGAGATTCTGCTATGTTCTCCTCTCTACCTTTCAGTAGTTGTTCCCCTACTTTAGATGTTATTAATTTAGAGAGATCTTTTTAACTTCAGAGGTTATTTTTGCCCTGGTTTCCTCTATACGTCTCTGCAGTTGTTTTTCCACTTCAGAGTCTATTGATTCATGCATTTCTTTTTTTTACTTCACATGTTATCTCCGATCTGAGTTGCCCTATAGGTTTCTGCACTTGTCTGTCTACCTTAGAAACTATCGATTTAGAGATTTCATCTGCATGATTCCCATTTTCTTGTATGGTAATGTCTCCTGTACCTGTTACATGTGGGCTTGGGACCTGAGATTGCATTTTGCTCCTTCTCTGTATCATTCTGTATAGCACTCCTTTGGTGCAGGACTGTGTGCCCACAGGTTAGTCATTCAGTCCGGGCTGCTAGGTTGGCTGAGGTAATTTTAGGCCAGGGAACGTAAGTCTCATTCACCTGGGGGGCCTCGCTGCTGGATAGGCTAATCTTGCATAGGGCCAGAGGTCTGACTCACATGGTGGATCTGATGCTGGGTAGGCTACACTTGTGTCTGGCTGAAGTTCTGACTCACATGATGGGCCTGATGTTGGATAGGCTGCGCTCACATCGGGCTGGAGGAAGTCTCAGGCAGGCTGCCAGAGGTCTCAGGCAGGCTGGAGGTCTCCCCTGGGCCCAAGGAAGTCTCAGGTGGGCTGGAAGTCTCAGGTGGGCCAGAGGAAGTCTCAAATGGGCTGGAGGTCCCTGGAAGGCTCTCTGTTTTCTTTTTGTACTGGAAATTGGGCCTTTGTACTGAGTTACATCCCTAGCCCCCCCCTTTAACTTTATTTATTTATTTATTTATGTTTTAGCCAGCTCAGCTGGCCCTGGGGGTGGGTCTGGGGCAGTGTATGGTGCCCAGGATCATACTGCACGTTCCCTGCAGTAGCCTAAGCTTACCTAAGCAGGTGCTTTAGACTGCTGAGCTATCTTGTCAGCCCCCTAGCCCTTTTTATCTGAGATAGGACCTAAAAGAACTTGACCTATCCAGGCATTTCAAACTTGTAATCCTCCAGTCAGCCTCCCAGAGTTGTGGGATTACAAGCATACAGCTATTTTAACATATGGTGCTAAGAAAACTATAAGAGTGTAACCATGTAAGAATGAAAACATGCCTGTAATCCCAACACTTGGGAGGCTGACGCAGGAGGATCGATGGGGCTTGAGACCAGCCTTTGCTACAAAAGTGAGCACAAGGTCAGTCTGAACTGCATATGAGACCCTGTCTCAAAAAGCCAAAAAAAAAAAAAGAATGAAAACAGATCCTTTTCTCTCACCCTGTACAAAAATCAACTGGAAATCAACCAAAGTTGTAAATATAAGGCAAAAATCATTGAAATTACTAGAAGAAAACACAGGAAAAATCTGCATAGGTAGACCCCCCTGAGCAGGATTCTACTATCATAGCAAATAATAGCAAGAATCAACAAATGAGACTACAACAAATTTAAACATTTTTGTAGAGAAAAAAAAAAAAAAAAAAAAAAAACCAATTATCAAAGTAAATAGCCTGTGGCATGGGAGAAAATCTTTGCGAGCTATTTGTCTCACAGAGAATATCTAGAATTCTATATAAAGAACTCAGAAATTTAACATTAAAATCTCCTATAAATAGGAAAATGAACAGGCACTGTTTAATTGGCCAATAAATATAGGAAGTATGCAAGAAGATACACCACATCTTTAGCCACTAGAGAAAGCCAATCAAACCACATTAAGATCACCTCTCACTATAGAGTAGGTGTCATCAAGAATACAAAAAGCAGTAGCATCCAAATAAGGGGATGGGGGAACTTCTACTGATGTTGGCGGAAACATCAATGGGTGCCGCCACTATGGAAATCGGTATGGAGGTTCCTCAACAACTAAAGTAGAAGTACCATTTAATCCAGCTATATATAGATATATTCCCAGAAGGATGGCCAGAATACTATAGAGATACCTGCATTTATTGTAGCACAATTCTTAGCTGATGGAACCAGCCTAAGTGCCTGTCATTAGATGCATGGTTACAGAAAATCTGCTACATATACAGAATGGAACTCTATTGAGCTATAAAGACAAACAAAATCACATCAGTTACAAAAAAAAAAAATGGTTGAATTCAGAAATCATGTGTGTAATCTAAACAATCCTGACTCAGAAAATCAAATAGTATATATTTTCTTTCATGTGTGAAATCGAAAGAGGGGGAAAGGAAGAGACTGGGTCAGGAAAATGGAAAGGAGAATATTAGAAAATGAGATGGGGGGACACCCACTCGGGACACCCTCCTGTTGTTCCTCTCTCAGACAGGAGCTTTCGTTCTCTCAATAAATATTTTCTGTTTATTACCTCCGTTTGTTCCTAAAATTCATTCTTTGGTTTTAGAGAACATGAACTTGTCCCAGGTACTTTTCAGGTTGGGGATCGGTTTTCCCTATATCATTTGGAGGTTCCCTATTGGAGGTCATTCACCCCAAATCAGTTTTTTCTTCCTACATCATTTGGAGTTTCCCACCGGGATCATTGGACAGAGGTATGAGTTTGCTTTTCTTTCGTAAATTCTGAATTGGGACTTGCTTAGGTAACAAATGTTATGCTTCACATGTTGATGTCTTTGTCCATTGCTCATAACTAACTGCTCATGTTTTGTTGTCTCATACAGTTCAGTTAAAGTTGCTTGCAATTGCTTATGCTTTGTCCCTATATGGTTTTGTTAAAATGTTGATCAAAATGTTATTGATAAATATGTTAAAAAGTGGAAATGTGTTATAAGATTAAGGTGAGTCGCGGGAGCGCGCGCCTCTCGTGCTCGCCGTGCCGGGGCGCCGCGCGAGATGGAGGCACAGGGTGCCCAGGGTCCCCGGGAGCGGCGCGGCAAGGCCGCGGCTGAGAGGCCGGAACAGAACCATGTGCAGCCGCAGTCCGGCACCAACGAGCTTCCCAGGCAGTCCTACTGGCTGGACCTCTGGCTCTTCATCCTCCTCGACCTGGTGCTGTTCTTCGTGTACCTTATGCCCTGATTGGTTTGCTGATATCCCAGGAAAGTTGACTTCAGGAGTGAATTCTGATGACGACAGATTTCTTGAATAAAGAAGATACGATTCAGTGGCAGCAGAATTTCCAGCTTCTTCCTCACAATTAACACATTAACTTATTGGAAAACAATCTATAAGTTGTGATCATGCTTAGAGATAACTTAGAACTAGGTCCATTGGTTAATCTATAAAAACTTTTTCAGACAACTAATGGCTTCACAAAGACTGAATATAAAAGTATTTGTACTTAAATGTTTAGTAAATTAAGCAATATTTTAAATTCTTTAACATTACAAAGGTTGGTCATTTTTGATACAAAAAAATGGTATGAGGTGAGGAATTTACACATTTAAAAGTAACTTGGAAGAGATTTTGAGAATTAGTGTGAAATAAGTTTAGATTGCATAGACTATAAATAAGGAAAGCTATAAAGAAAACTTAAGTCCACCATGTACTGAATGTAAAAGTTTAGAGTGGGACTTAGAAAAAAATACATTGTGATTCACAACTTGACACAGACTTCAAGAAAGTAGAAAAAAATGTATACTAGCCGTCAATTCTTTTTAAACTGCTGCGT
>PVJA010029867.1:0-26231 GCA_004027025.1 Myocastor coypus
AAATATTCACAGGCCAAATCACAAATTTGAAAGAGGGACAACTGATTAGATAGATGAGTTAAGAATAGCATGCTGATGTTAAATATAATGAAGTGCATAGCTATACAGCTTATCATCTATGTGCATGGAACAGAGGTTACATTTTTAATGAATTTTTCATGAGAGTTAAGAATATGCGATAGTCTTTGTGCTTCCCACAGTCTAAAACATTATTCTGGAAGTTTTTAGTAAAGATTTATTAACCTCTAATGCAATTGCATAAAAGGATGTCCTTATTCTTAGGGAAGTTATACTGAATTTCTGAGTGGTAATGGCCATGAGATACACAATTTAGTAGCCTTTCAGAATAGAACTGATAAATAGACAGATAGGCAGAGATAGGAAAACAAAGTAAAAGGCAAATTGGGTAAAGTGCCAATTGACTAATTAGGACTAAGTATGAATATTTTTATGATGTTCTTATTTTTACAGATTTTAAAAGGTTGAAACTTCTGAAATTAAATTTTGGGAATTAAATTCTTGTCCTCTAATCTTATACATTTCTTCAAACAATAACTTCCTCCTCACAATACCTTGATTTCACACTATACTACTCAGCTATAATAACATAAACAAAATTGTTCTTGCACCAAAAAAAAAAGCCATGTAGACCAGGAAATAAGAGATACAGAAACAAATGCATATGACCACAGCCAGCTGATTCCTCCCAGAACCAAAAGCAAATGTTGGAGAAAGATTGCCTCTGTAACAAGTGGTGCTGGAAAACTGGGTGTTCACATGTAGAAACTGAAGTGAGATAGATCTCAACCTCTTACCAGGCAAAAAAATCAGTTCAAAATAAATGAAAGAATTAAATATAAGACTTGAAATTTTGGAAAGCCTAGAAGAAAGCATAGAGAAACTCTTGGATTTTCACATAGAACACCAACAGAATAGAAAATAATAGAAAGAATCAACAGATGGCATAAACGTGAATTTAAAAAATACTTCACAACAAATGAATCAATCAACAGAGTGAAGAGACAGCCTACAGAATGGGAGAAAATCTCTGTCAACTACTCTACCAACAGAAGTTTAATATGTATTGTTGATAAAGAAGTCAAAACTTAAAACCACAGAAACAACCTAATGTATAAATAGGAAAATGATTTAAGCACACACTTTTGAAAAGAAGTAGTACAACTGACAAAAAAAATTATGAAAAAAAATCAATATCTTTAATGAATACAAATCACAGCTACACAGAGATTTTACCTAATCACAGCCCAAATGGCTATCATCAAGACCAAAACAAAAACCCAAAAATGCTACTAAGGATATGGGGAAAAGCCACCCTCCTACACTGCTGAAGGTAATATAAGTTAGTACAGACACTATCAAAACCAATATTGAGGCTCTCCAAGAAATTAAAATCTGAACTATGATATGACTCAGATATACCTCTCCTTGGGATATAGCCAAAGAAAATACCATCCTTCAAGGTTACCTACATACCCACGAATATGACAGCACAATTCACAATAGCCAAAATATGGAACCAGCTTGACATGCCTGTCAATAGATGAATGGATAAAGTAAGTAAACACACAATGGACACTAGTTCTTCCATAAAGAAGAACAAAATTTTGTCCTTTTCAAAAAAATTAATAGAACTGAGCATAATTACATTAAGCAAAATAAGCCAAACTCAAAAAGACAAGTTTTACATCTTTCCCTAATATAGAATGTTAAAAAATATTCAACTTGCCTGAAAATAGAAGAGAGATTTAGACAAGGGGGAAATAAGGCTGAGAGAAGAAGGGTATAAAAGAAGATAATAGGAAGAACGGTTATGATCCAAATATGTTACATGCATGTGTGAAAATACCATGCTGAAACCTAATAACTTGTAAAATTAATAGACCAAATAAAATATATTTTTAAAACTGGGTAAAATGGAAAAGGCAATTATTCTTTGTGCCTACCCTTTATACTTCTAGAAAACAGATAGTGGCTGTCACCTACATCTGTATAATAAATGCTATTTGTAGTAATTTCATAGAAGTGACTAATACTCTTTGAGACTTTACTTCATGGTAGATGCTGAGGTAATAGCATTCTCTACTTATTTATTTATTTACTTTTTATTTATTGCTGTGGGAAATCTCATGAGATGAGAAGTAACTTACAAATAAAAGATTCAAGATGGGAGATATTAAGCAATATATCCAAAATGATACCAGCGCTTCATGGTGAAGCCCAGAATTAAGTAGGATCACACGGGTTAGTCTCCCACCTAACCACGGGAATCTATTATGTATGAGCTGTGGCTCCTCTTTCACTTCATGTAGAGCAGTGGTTCTCAACCTCTCTAATGCCGTGACCCCGCAATACAGTTCCTCATGTTGCGGTGACCCCAAACCAAAAAATAATTTTGGTAGCTACTTCAAAACTGTAATTCCAAGTAAATAATATTTTCCAATGGCTTTAGGCGACCCTTGTGTTTTGGTCGTTTGACCCCCGCCAGGGTCGCAACCCACAGGTTGAGAACTGCTGAAGAGGGTAGTAGACCAGTGGTCCTCACCTGCTACACATGATGTCCACATTCTAACCCCTCAGAACCTGTGAATGTTCTATTACATGGCAAAAGGATTGTTGCACATGGAATTCAGTTCGCTAAATAGCTGCCTTTAAAATGAAGAGTGTATCTGTGTGGGCCCAATACAATCAGAAGGGTCCTTCAATTAGAAAGGGGAGCAAAAAGATGAATGTCAAAGTAATGCTACATTAGAAAAACAGTGATTGCTAGTTCAGAAAATGGAACAGGGTAACACACCAAGGAATACCAGCAGTCTCAGGAAAGCCAGACACTCAAGGAAATGGACTCTCCTCTAAAACTTCTGAAAAGAAACACAGTCCTACCAACCCCTGGATTTTGGCTCCATCAAACTCATTTCAGACTTCTGCCCTCCAAGACCGTGATGTAATACCTTTATACAGGATACATATTTCTTATAGCAGCAACAGGATACTAACACACTTTCATTATCAGGTATGCAAAGCCCTCATCCAACTCATCCACACACGTCCCAACTTTGAAACAGAACACTATCCTCCTTGCTGTTGTATTTAACTTGAGAAAGCAGTCACCACTGGGGTTAGGTTATTTCCAGGGTCTTCAGAATGACTTCTTTCTTGAGAGGTGGAGAAAATGAAGAGAGGAGGAAAAAACAATCAAAGCGTTAGAATGCGAGGTACCTGTTGCTTCCAGCTCCCTTTGCTGTTCTTCTTTCTCAGGATAATGCTGTTTCTATATCTGCTATCATGATATTTTGATCCTTAACATTCATCCAAGTAGACTGTTATTACATATTGTGGGTGGAGTCCAAGGGTCTGCAGAAGACGTGAAGTTGCCTTGCAGTGTGTGTGTGCCATGGGTATGATTCGCACGACCAGCCCACATAGGAGCTGAGACCTCTCCAAGGCGGTTCTTATGGGTGATGGCTGTGCTGGGAGATTATGGGATTCACTCAACTCCAAGCTGCTTCTGCTCTTCTAGGCGGTTCTCCATCTCTCGTCATTTCCTTATACCTGTAATTTCCTCTGATTTTTGGAAAAAGACTGTTGTTTCTTATGTAGTACCAGAAGACATTCTTTGCTACTTAGCAAAATTGCAAATTAATCAGAATTCGTTTTTATTTGTACACTCCGGCTAGACATAATGTTTACATTTCTTGTGCGAAGTTGGCACATGTGCAGGGCACATCTCAATTCTTCTTTTCATCCTCTTTCTCTTCTCTCTGTTTTCCTCCAACTCTTGATCTCATTCCCCTTTGAGAAAGATCTAGTTCTTTGCTTCCTATTAACAGTTCTACTTTTTTATTTATAATTTTTTCTCTGTATTTAGGACAGGGTTACAGAGTCTACAGTGTCTCACTACATAGATTGGACTCGTACTCATTCTCCTGTTTTCTGTCTCCCAAAGTGCTGGGATTACAGGTGCATGCCACCACACCTAGTTTTAATCACCATCTCAGCACACCAGGGATTGAACCCTGGCTGCTGTGCTCTGCCTAAACAGGCGCTTCAGTCCACTGAGCTATCAGGCTATCCCATTTATTTATAATTTGGATTTCTCATATAAGAGAAACAACATGATAGTTAAGCTTGTGTGTCTGACTTATTTCACTTAACATTACAGTCTCAAAGTGTATCATTTTCCTACAGAGACTCAAGCTTATCCTTTATGGTAGAGTAGTACCCCAATGTGTATATATACATTTTTTTATCCATTCATCTATTAGTATAGATATTGGCCACTTTCCAAGTTGTAGCTATTAGGAATTATGCTGCTACAAGCATGCTATGCATGGATTGGCATAAATATTATCTCTTCGAGTCTCTCAGGGAGATAACCAGAAGGGTAATAGCTCAGTAAAATATTTCATTCTTGAGTTTTTAAATTTTGTTTGGGAAAATATGCATATATTGCAATAAAATCTACTCACACTATCAGAATAAACATCTAGTTGTGTGCAAGGAGGCTTGATATCTAACTTCCAGCTACCTTCACTCACATTCTCCAATTCCCACGAAGTCAGATGAGGAAGTGAGAAGTCTACACAAGAGGAAGCTCCTGAAAAGAAACACAGCCAGATCTCCGGAGTTCCCAAAGGCCTCTGCCTACATAGCTGTGAAGGATTCAAAACTACATGATAACAATGCTAAATTCTGAACTGGAAACCAGACTCTCTTCTTATCATATGCTTATTCTTCTTATAGAGTAAACGTGGAATAACTAAGTCGTATCTTATTCAGCACTTGTGACATTAACCCTTTTCAATAATTGGCTGATTTAATTTTAATAATCCACGTACATTGTTCCTCTCATTACCTGCAGCTTTGGAAAGTAAAATTGATTTTCAAAGTTAAAAAAAAAAAGGCCTCCTCAAAGCCACATGAATGACAAATAGCAAGATCTAACTTCAAACTGTTCCTTTGTTCTTGGCTCAGTTTTTCTGCAGCAAACCCTTAAGCAAGGATCTAAGTGGGAACATTGATTGAGGGAGTCACCCCAGGAGGCCCAGCAGGTGGGCTGGGACAGAGGCAAGAAAATAGGATGGTCAATAAAGGATGCATTTCTGGGCAAGTTATCACAGCAGACAACTGGACCTTGATTCTCATGGAAAATTGGGCCCTACTATAGATACCATTATGATTGTATCACAGGAGTGACCAGAAATATATATCCACTAATTCCTGTTTCTGCTGAGCTAAGAGATGATGCTTTTCCAGGGTAAAGATGTTCCCAGAACCAAAAAGGGATCTCTGGGACAGGGAGCAGCCTGTGCTCGCAAGAAGGAGCTGATCTGAAGGGCTATTGTGAAGATGCCCACCGCTGATGCTCTCAACCACTAGATACATTGAGTCTCCACTAGGTTCTGTGTGGGACCTAGAAGATGTGCCATCTGTGTAGTCATCAGTCCACCATGATGGCCGTTGAGCTGTACCTTCTTAAAGTTCCAAATTTCTTCTATTCAGTTCAGTATATGAAAATTCTGCATTCTTATTAGCTAAGTACCAAGAATATTCCCTTACATTGTCCACCAGAGGAAGAGTCCACTTAGTAACCAGTCTCTTCATTGACTCGCTGGATGTCACAAAGCAGATTCTCTGGCCATTTCAAGCCTATGCAAAGGAGGCCACTCCAACCAGGGACCTTGAGACTGTGGGGCATTATGAGGAAATCAACACCCCCAGTGCAGTACTTGTGTAACTTTACTAAGCACATCTGGGCTGAGTCTATTAATGTCCTGAATATTCTAAGACTTGAAACTCCAGTAGGCTTTAACTCTCTAGAACAGTCAGTAGTTTCTTTGAGATTTGGAAAAATCAAGACTAAGTCATTTTTTTCTCTGAGCCTGCTTGTCTTGGGGTCATTGAACAGGACCTGGATTCTAAAATAATGTTTGTCAAAGTTTAATTTGCACAGAAGGGGTCTAAGAATCATGTTTAAATAGAAATTCTGAGTTGGGAGTTTAGCTCAGTGGGGTAGAGCTTGTATAGTATATGTGAGGCCCTAGATCCAGTTACCAGCACCCAGGACTCCAAATACGCACACTGATTTATCTCATCTGGAAACAGGCCTGAGCCTGCGTTCTGACATGCTGCCAGGTGGCGCTGCTCCTCGGAGGGACAGCACTTTAAAGAGTGAGGCTGTAGTAAGTGACTTCAGGCCCCCTAAAAGCCCCAAAGTGTATCTTAAACTAGACCTGGAAAAGAGAGTCATGCTCTTCAACTAAGAAGGTTGCCAGGCAAGCCAAGAACTTAGAGTTTTGTTTTATTTTGTTTTGTTTTGTTTTATTTTTTTTAAGTGGTGGGGGAACCAAAATTCTGTCTAGCAGCAATTTAAGGCAAAGAGCAGAAAGCATAAAGAATGTAGTGTTTGCCAGCAAATGCTTAGCTATGCCTATTCTGCAAAATAAGGGTTCATGGGGCAGAGTAGGTCAAACCTATCAGCATTGCTTAGACTCCCTTGCAAGTCATTACTGTTTAAATACAGCATCCCCCTCACTAGAGCCCTTGCAATAAAGAGCCTTTTATAAGCATTAATTCATTTTAGCTACACAACAAAGAACTTTCTTTTATTTTCCCATTTTTATAAATGAAGAAACAGAGACACCCCATGGCAAAATTAATTACTTATTGACAGAAAGTTAGTAATAAGCAGAAATAGTGGTTCAGCCCAAATACTTTGGTTCACTACCAAGAGAACCTGAGGCAAAACTGTTTGCCTAATATGCTTTGTAAGATTCAAAGGTATGAAATTTTCAGAGCAACAAAGATATTGTGAATAATCTTGTGAAAAAAGAGACTCTATAAATATGACTTTCATAAAAATATTTGTCTTGTTTGCCTACATTGGCCATTGACTTAAATTTTTCCCTAAAGGTAAAAACAAGGAACAATCTTCCTTATCCTCATCTTAAAAGTAAGAAATACTTTTTTTTTTTTTTTTAATTGGATACAGTATTTCACTACTCAGTTCAGACTCATAGTGATCCTCCTGGCTCAACCTCCCCAGTGCTGCGATTACAGCCTTGTGCCAACACACATGCTTCTGGAGCTGACATGACATGCAGTACCAAGGATTGAACTTGGGGCTTGTGCTTGTTAGGCAGGCCCTTAGACCACTGAGCTATCTCTCCAGCCCCAAGCAAAGCTTCTTTACCATCATTCGCAGCTATTTAAATACCTACTGCTAAGATTTTTACATTTGAGGTGAATCTTGAAGAATAAAACTGGTGCTGTCCAAAGGAACAAGGGAAGTAAGGAAGAAGATAACGAACAAGGAACTAGCTACAGTAAGAAGTAGTAGTCATTCATCACCCACCTCTTCATTCAGGAAGTATCTTTTAAGTCCCTGCTGTGGGCGGATGTGAAAATATTTTTGATAGAGTAAAGAACAGAGCAGTTTTTTTGTTTTGTTTTGTTTTTTTTGTTTTTTTTTTTTTGTTTTTTTTTTTTTAATGCAACGTGGGTTTTGTGAAGTCTTGAATGGCAAAAGACAAACTACCAAGAAGGACATGGAAAGGAAGGTACGCATTCCATCTGGAGGAGAAGAGCACAGAAGAACAGGGGGAGCTCCCACATCTGACCCAAGCCCTTTCCATGCTCTGTTGCACAAGAGGAAGGTGGAAACACAGCATAGAAGCAGTGTCCTCACTCTACGGTGAACAATAGAACACAATCTGCATTTCATCTCTTCCAGAAGACACCCTTTGAGCTACACCCAACATGCCCTACTCAGAATCCCACACAGGCTTCCTTCTTTCACAAGATCCTTTTCCAGATATAAGTTTTTCCAGATATAAGAGCTTTGCTGACATTGGGACTTTGACTGCAAGGACAAGAGGCTCAGCCTTGTCAAGTCCACTGGTTCTTGAAACCTGATTACAGTCGTGACACACTCTGTATACTTAGTGACTCAGTAATCAGTTAACCAAGCTTGTAAAAGTCCAGGCCACTAAATGTGGCCTTTGTGCGGTTTCAGTCTTCTTTCCCCTCCCCAGTACTCAGGATTGAACCCAGGACTTTCACACTGAGCTGCATTACCAGCCAGTTTTTATTGTTGTTTGAGAATAGTCTCACTAAATTGCCCAAGTAGGACTTCAACTTTCCTTCATCCTGCTTTAGTCTCTAAGAGTACTAGGATTACAGATATGTGTCCATGTTTTCATTTTTGAGAAGCAAATATGTGCAAGCACTATCCTAGCTCCGTCCTCTCATGCCTTACCCAGCAAAGGAAACTCCTTCAGTGAGTCGACCTATGTGGCAAACAGCAACATGGCATTTACAAGAGCAGAGAGTGTCATTACAACTTTACAATATCACTGGATGTGTGCCTCAAAGGTGTCACAATCATTCTTTTTTAATTTCTGTATCTCTGAGTCTTCTTATAAACTAACAAGGATGGATTCATTTGAAGAGGATTTTTTTTAACCTGGTATTAGTTCACTCATCTGAGAAAATAATAGGAAGCCTAGGCAGTCTTCTCTACTTCTCAAAAGTGTCAGCGAAATTAAAATAAGGCAAGTATAAGTGCTGCAATAGCCACTATTACTAAGAATCCCTTGCAGATGTTAGTATGTGGCTTGCTGAAACAGTAGAATCCCAAGGCTTACGAAACATAAACCACCATCACTGGTGTTTGGGTTTGAAAACCCCACACACTGGCCTTATGGTATAATTCAGGCAAATGGAGGAAACTGCCCATGCTAAAATGGGTCCACAATTGCTGATGGGTGATATCATTTCTTCCTTTCCTCTGTCTAGCTTCCAGGGCTCTAAGTCAGTGAGTTTGGTCCTCACAGGGGAAATCAAGGACTGACTAACTGTTGTCCTGCTCCAGAACTGGGACATGTGGACACAGTAGGTTTCATGAAGCCCACCAGAATTTTCTCTTCATGGAACTCACTATAAACATGATGGCTTTGGACACGAGGCCCCTACCTTAGAAGATTCTATGATTCTTCTTAATTTCATCACAAAAATCCATGAAACACGTCACAGCCTCCTTGGCTAGCTTGCATTAGTGGGTGGCATTGCGATAACATTCATTGTATGTCATTTCTGTGTTTTAAAAAAAATTATAAATCCTAAATCCCTGGAGGAAAAGTGTCCTTCAAACAGGAGTACCTACATTTAGCCTCTATCTATTTATCCAGGGGCTAACCACCTGTAATCGATTATTGAAGAAGAGAGACCATTTCCTCCAATCACATAGGTTTCTTGGACACTTTAAACCCTCAGCCTAAAACAAAAGGAAAACAAGGTATCAGCACAGGTGAAGGTTGAGGAAGCCTAAACATTTCCAACCAAGGAAGCTGCTTTCTGTTTCTATGGCTGCCATCTAGGGGCTAACGCTGAAATAGCTCTGAACTGTGCTTGAATATTAGAGAGAGAGATCTGTCTTTGAAATGAAAATTAAGCAAGTTACCCAACTATTATTGCAGACAGGTGACAAGTATTCTTTCTAATAAAGAATACTAATAAAGAATATTTCTTTCTTTTTATTTCTGCGAAAATGGAGATTGAACTCAGGCCCTTGCCAGGCAAGTGGTTATTCTACTGAGCTATCTTCCCAGCCCCTAACTCCTATTTATTTCTAAAAGTGGCATTCTCTTTTCTCTCTGCTGTTCTAACATAGGAAAGTTCCTGACATTCCGTAGAGGGGAAATGTGAAAGTGGGTGATCAGCTATGGGAGGCGTCTTTAGAATAGATGAGCTATGAGCAACACCGAGAGAAAGCCCTTAAGGCTTTCTGTATGTTTCCACACAGACAAAAGGGATAAGGCATGAGGAAAACTCAAGGCTGCGTATTAGAGAACACTGAGAAACTGGGTCAAGGGGAGGAGCAAAGGTGAGGAGCAGGTGCCTTTTGAGATCATGTTAGGTAACCACTATTGAAGCAATGAATGTGCAGACCTCAGTGGCATCCAACAATTACCATTCCCATCTCACTTCAGATAGAATGTTAGCTGGCTGGAGCATGCCGTAGCTGCCTCCCATCCCCTCCAGGGGCTCTCCAAAGACCAGCAGACCAGCCTAGACATGCGTGTTTCTTATTACTATCGCATCTTAATTCCTGCCGACACCCCTTCCTCTCTCTCTCTTGTCCTCCATCTCTAAATCCCCTCCCTGTTTGAGAAGTATCTACCTCCCTGCTTCCTATTGTCTTTTATTTTGTTATTTATGTTTCAGCTTTTGCATATAGGAGAAACCATGTAATGCTTAAGCTTGTGTGTCTGATATATTTCACCTAGCATGGCTTTTTCCTACAAATAACTCACATTTGTAGTTCCTTGTGACAAAGTAGCACTCCGCTCTGAGTAAAATTTTCTTTGGCCAGTCATCCTTGATGGATACGTAGGCTGCTTGCAATATTTACCTGTAAATTGTGCTGCAATAAATATGGACATGTATGCATCACTCTAATATGATGTATTTAACCCTTTGGGGGAAGACACCTTAAAGAAAAATCTCTACTTTCAATTTTCTGAGGAATCTCTATGCTGACTTCCATAGTGGTTGCACTAGTTCACATTTCCAACAACCTTAAAAGCTAAGATGTTCTTCTGACACTCATCCTTCCTTGTGTTACATCATCACAGAATTTAAGAAGTCACCATGGCTTGTGCTAAGTACTAAAGGGAAGTCATTACAAATGTGGATCACAGAACAATTCTGTCATTTATGATCATAGACTTGTGTGCCCATTTTACTTACTTATTTATTTATTTATTTATTTATTTATTTATTTTGCAGGACTGGAGTTCAAACTCATGACCTTGTATTTGCCAGGCAGGCACTTGTGCCATGGAGCTATCTCCCCAGCCTCCCCAATTTTTTTTTTTTTTTTGCCTTTTTGGAGACAGGGTCTCGCTATGCAGTTGAGGCTCGCCTTGAGCTCACTTTTGTAGCCCAGGCTGGTCTCGAACTCGCATTGATCCTCCTGCCTCAGCCTCCCGAGTGCTGGGATTACAGGCATGCGCCACCACGCCCAGCTTCCCCAATTTTTTTTTAACTCTAGTTCAGCCTACCCTGGGGGTGGGGCTGGTGTAGCATGTGGTGCCAGGCATGGAACTGCAGTCCTTGCAGTTGCCTAAGCTTTCCTGAGCAGGCACTTCAGTCTGCTGAACCATCTTGCCAGCCCTGTATGTCCATTTTCTAAACCATATGTGGAAATATCTTCTCCAGGGTGGCCCTGTGAGCATTAAATGAACTTTGTAACTGGGACACTAAACAAGCCTCAGTAGTTGTGAGATGTTGTTAAGCATCCAGAGTTCTCCAAGTGTTTTATAAAAGTGGACCAATTGCTCCAGTGTTTGAGACTGAAGAATGTCAAAAGTCAAGGGCAAAACATGGGAGATGAGATCCCTGTGAATGGTGCTGCTGCTCCATGTGAGCACGACGAACTCTAAAGCACTGACAGCTACACCACTCATTAGTGGGGCCTACATGGATTCTCAGGGTTCATTTTAACATATAAAGAAAGCTTCAGCCTAAGAGATACATTTAATGTAGACTTTCAAGCTCCCTAAAGCAGGAGAGGAAGGACTATAAGACTCAAGGAAACTATGTGCTTCCAATGGGCTTGACCCTGCCTACTTATACAAACCTGCCAGAGTTATGTTTTACAAGAAAGCAGATCTCTCCCTCCACATGGGTCTCTAGTTCTAACTTATGTCTCTGAAAGTGTGGGTCTGAGTATGAACCTAAAAAAATAAGATGCCTCTTTATAGGGAAGGAAAGAAAACCCTCTCATGACTCAATTTCTTTTCTGATATTATTTAAAGATATGCAATGCCTGGAGAAGCTCCTGAGAGATGGTATCATCTATGGCCAGCCTCAAACCGGTAGAGCTTGGAAAAAAATTCTCATCCTGGTGGAGGGTGTCTACAGGTAGGGAACCAACTGGAAGCATGAGAACACTCTTGGTGAACCACAGGCTGATCAGGGGGAAAGGCTGGTCTTTCCCAGATAAATGAGGAAATGAGTTCTCCATGGAAGTTATGGAGGAACCTAAGTCCACTACTAAGAGGAGTTTCCTAGCCCATCTTTGGGATGACTCTACCCATATGGCAATAGACCTTAAAAGCAGGCATGTTTTAAAGCCTTCCTCATAAATGTTCTCGAAAGGTGTTACTAATCTCTGTTGTTTCTTCACATTATCTTTGACCGTCTCTGAGTTTCAAAGACCTTTTATGGCTGAGTTAATCAATTCAGAATATTTCTTGCCTTTGTGTCTGTAGCAGATGATCCCCTAATTGGGTGCCTTCATGGAAAGTGTAGCCACCTACCAACTACTTCATGAACTTGGCCAATGGTTGGCATCAAAATTCAAAAGCCCAGCGTGGTGGTTCATGTCTGTAATCCCAGCACTCAGAAGGCTGAGACAGGAGAATTGGTGCAAGTTTGAGACCAGCCTGGGCAACAAAGTAAGCACAAGGCTAACCTGAACTGCATGGCAAGACCCTGTCTCAAAAAGAAAATTTAAGAAAGAAAGAAGGAAGGAAGGAAGGAAGGAAGGAAGGAAGGAAGGAGGGAAGAAAGAAAGAAAGAAAGAAAGAAAGAAAGAAAGAAAGAAAGAAAGAAAGAAAGAAAGAAAGAAAGAAAGAAAGAAAGAAAGGGGACTAGGGAGATAGCTCCGTGGCACAAGTGCCTGCCTTTCTTCAGAGCAGGGCTGGGGAGCAGAATGATTTTAGCAACTAAAGACATATTATAGGATTATAGGTCCAGTTTACATACATTTTTTTGAACTAAGCAGATGAAACACCCCCTATGCCATTTTGAGTTTCACTTTTACATTGCAGGGTGGAATTGAATTTGTTTCATGCTCTGTCTGAGCTGATTATCAGTACTCACATGAAAACTGAATCCAAGCACTTCCTCTGCTGGGTGCCTAAGTCCCTAAGTGAAAGTCGCAGGATCTGAATGTCCACTCCTAAATCAGTGCTCAGACAATGTGAAAGAAAACAAGGGAGACATAATTGTAGAAAAGTGGAAGATATTATAAAGGAAAAAAGTGAGGGTTGTTCAGGCTTCCAGCCAAAGGAGTTTTGCTGGAAAAGAAACTTGAGAGCAGCAGTAGCCTTTCCTTCTTTTTTCCACCAGTACCAGGATCAGTGCCTATGGATGTGAGTTACTGCTGCATGAGTAACGGGTAGCACAATAAATGCACCTCCAAACAGAAGAAAGAATTCTCCCCATTATTTTAAATAATAACCCTAGTCATAATTGCTATCATTTTTTTTAACTCTACCACTAACCACCCAATAGCAGGATATCCCCAACACTGCAAACAGAACATTTCAAATTTCTAGTAGCCCAATTTCTATGTCATGTCACATTCCTTCATTATGTCAACCCCAAAGCCTTCACACAGGCTGCGTATCAGCCTATGGCAGTCGTCCTCCGCTGGGGTGTCTCTCCACACCATCCCCACCTGGATCCAATTGATCATTTTTAATTGTACAACTGCAGTACGGTTCTGTTGCTATGTAGTAGGAAGAGGCTAGGGACACTGTTAAATACCCTGCAGTGCACAAGACAGGCCCTCCCAACAAAGAAGCATCTACTAACTCTGAATGCTAATAGTGCCAAGACTGAGCAAGTCTGCTCACTGGCTCTAAACTTTTAGAAAGCTACTTTCAGGTAGCAATCTCATATTAAGCCATGCTGTGGTAGCCTCACACATAGACCTTTCCCCCTGTGTAATTTGTGCCCACTCCCCGCCTGTGACATGCCCAATTAACCAAAGCACATCATAAGCCAGCCCACATTCCAGAGAAAGTAAATACATGAGGATCAGCTTGTATAATAGAAATATATAATGGATGTTTAAAGTTTTGAAAATTTATTATGGTGAAAAAAAAAAGAGAGCCAGTGAGATAGTTCAGCAGACTAAGCACCTACTTAGGCAAGCGCAGGAACTGAGGCTTGATCCCCCGCACCAGCCCTTGGTGTGATGAGCTGGCCACCGAGTCTGGTCATGGTCATGCATGGCTATAATCCCAGCACTGGGAGTGCTGAAAACAGGAGGATCATTAGGAGTCTATGATGTGCAGTGAGACCCTGTACCAAATACATCTTTTAAAAATTGCTGTTAATCCTACTTGCTTTGAACACACTTATCCTGTTATTCCTGCCATTGTTGGAAGCAGTTCTGGAAGTCTTTTCTCATGAGAGTCCCTGTGGGATATGATCAAAAATAAAGTGAATGCCACTGTCAAATGCCATTCAATGAAAAAAAAAAACAAACTTGTAAAAACATGACACTGTGTCCTCATCCATCTTTTCCACCAAATCTGGCACCAGAGAATTTGTGAATCTTCCCCAAAGTCAAAATTCTGTGAAAGGTAAAAATTTTGAATCAGTTCAGGACATCAAGGCCACCGTGACAACACAGGTAAGGACACCCAGGGCAAAAGATCTAGAACTGCTTCAGGAAGTGATAAGAACTATGGGACAAGTGTGTTCCAAGTAATGCAGAGTATTTTGAGGAGGATTAAAGGCAACGTACCTTCTACTGTAATAATTTCTTTTTTCTTTTTTCTTTTTTTTTTTTTTTTTTTTTTTTTTTTTTTTTTTTTTTTTTTTTTTTTTTTGCGAACCAGGGATTGAACTCATGACCTTGCACTTGCTAGGCAGGCACTTGTGCCCCTGAGCTATCTCCCCATTCCCCTTTACTGTAATAATTTCTAGTGTAAACATTCTCTATAATTTTCATTTACACCATATGCAGGGGTAGGAAGAGTTGCAGGCAGCCATCTGTAGGTGAAATCTATACAATAACCTAATCGACCCAGCATTTAGACAAAGTTTCATCTTCTCTACAGTTCTGTTGGCAGGATGATTACTTTTATCCCATCTACTGAGGAACTGCACCTCTAAGTGACCTGAAAGACTGTTGACAGAGAGAAATCAGGGCACCTTGTCATCAGCTTTAATGAAACCACAGTTTTCTCATCTATAAAATCAAGCTAGCTTAAGTGGAGTTCCAGAGTACTGAATCTCAGCAGGAAAGACTTCATAAAGAGTGTTTCAATTCACAGCTTTACCGAAAAACAAAATTACAAAGGGCCAAGGTTAAAAATGTGAAATCAGTAGTCCACAAATACATTTTAGAGACATACACTTGGTTGACAATTGTCCAAAGCTTCCTTTCTGAATTTTTACCACTAGGTGTTTTTCTTTTGCTTGTGGTCTGCCACTGTGGGCAAAATGTCATTTCCACCAAAAGCTCATGTGCAGCAGTTCTCTCATAAATCCGAGGCAGACATAACAGCCAAATCAGAAATCTTCAAGCTACTTCTAGGATAGGAAAGCCAAGACTAAGAAGTCATAACAGTGGACCAAAGTAATAACAATAATAATAACAACAACACCATTTACAGGTTCTATTATTGTTACATATAATACAGGGGAGTCAAGGTTTGGAGGCAGGTCTTGGACTGGAATCAAAGCCCTGTGTGCTTTTCTACAGGTGGTTATCCTCCATAGGGCTCTATGGTAAATATTAAATAAGGTCATCTATGATAGCATTTGACAGAGACCTGACCTAGAGAAAACAATAAAGGATGGGTTGTCTTCATCCTGAGAGTTGCTTGTTGTCACTTGAGAAAATTGCAGTTTAGAAACCAGGAAGCTGCTTAAGTAACAAGGTTAATCTACCCAGAGGGTAAATAGCATTGGAGGAAATCACCCATGTATGTGCTTTTCACGTGTGCCATCTTGAATAAGCCTCCCAGTAGCCCTCAAGTTATTGCAACAAGGAGGAAACTAAGGCTTAGAGGCCTGAAAAACTCACCCTTACCCAAGGACAGATCAATGATGTAACGCAGAACTGGGATTAAAAACAGGTGGCCTTGGTAGGACAAAGGCTCCGAGTGCACAGAAAAATCAGCCCACCTGTCCACATGTGGGAAACTACAAAAAAATAAATAAATAAATAAAAGTAAACTCACTTGTTTGATCTTTATAATTATCCTACTTATACTTCAATTTCCTCTGCAAAAAGAGGGTTGGAAGATCAGTCTAAGCTTCAGTGAATTCATGATATAAGGATTAAAATCACAGTAATATTATTTCAAATTTTCTGACACATGTTTTCCTAGCACTACTTCTGCTTTCTTTCTGTGTTTGTATTGCTTTTGAATTTGGTCCTTTATCTATGCAGATTGAACCTTGGACCTTTGCACTGAGCTATATCCCCAGCCCTTCTTTATTATTACTTTATTTTATTTGGAGGCATAGTCTCTCTAAGTCACTAAATTGCCAAGGCTAAACTCAAGCTTGCCATCCTTCTATCTCACCCTCACAGATTGCTGGGAATACAGATATATACCACCATGCCCCTATCCATACCCAGGTCCTAGATTTGTTTTGAAGGTTTATGTATCTCAGAAGTCTAGATTTCTTATCAGTTCTTAACACCTAAAAAATAAATTATATGAGAAGGGTGTCTCAAACAACCTAGGTCAAAAAAATCAGCATGGGTGGAAGTCAGCTTTCAGAATATAGAGAATCTAAAATTAATATCCAGGCCTTCCAAAGCAAGCATGCTAATGTCTTAGAATACTATATAATCTAAGAGCGGAGTGAGAATTAGCCATTCTCCTCTTCCAAACAATATAAACCAAAAGACTGAGAACTTCATTGATTGAACTCTATCATTTATGTCTACGGTGTAAACACATAAAAATAAATTAAAAGGCAGGAATCTTTTGTGTTTTGTTTTGTTTTGTTTTGATTTGATTTTTGAGATAAACTATGTAGCCCAGGCCAGTCTTGTACTTGCAGCAATCTTCCTGCCTCAGCTCTCAACTGCTAGAATTATAGATGTGCACAAACACACAGCTAAGAGTAATTTATAATCTCTCTCTTTCTCTTTATTTTCTCCTCTTTCCTCTCTCTCTCTCTCTCTCTCTCTCTCTCTCTCTCTCTCTCTTTTCCCTTTTTCTTGGTTCCAACAAGAATATTTTTTTCTCCCATGCAATTTTGTTTATGTATGGAAAAAAGTGATGAGAAGACATTTTAAAAGCTTTGTCACTTAGCTAATATATTGTGTAATAGAAAATATGTTTTTAAAAATTATTTACCAACTTGCTGGTCAAGGAATAATTCAAGTCTCTGCACAGACTTTCGCATTATCTTTAACTATAGTTGTAGCTAAGTTCCTCTTCTTTCTATTGAAGCTAAAAACTGAATCTTCTAGTACATAAAGAGAGAATAGAATGTTGTTCTTCTTTATTGTTTTTGGTACTTTTTAATAATAATTCATCAGAAAACATAGATGACACTTTATGCATGCCTCATACTTAATATTCTCATCTAACTAAAGGTCCACACAGCGAAAATGAGAACTTAGCATGGATGGACATAATTCTATAAAAGCTGAGCTCTCCCTAGGAATCTTTGTATGTCCTACATTAACTCTGCAGTCATCGGTTCTGTAGAGTCACTGATCTAAGAGCAAGAAATATAAACCTGGTGAGCAGGCTCCTACCATTACCTCGAACAGCCCATCAAAGCATGTTTGACTCACAGCCCTGAGTCTCTATAAACACTGCTCTACCTAAAACTGTGCTGGCTGACAAATTCAGAACAAAGACATGACATGTCAGGTTTTCAACACGTGAAAACTTATGATACTTACTAACTTATGATACTTTAAAGATGACAAGAAAATTCTAGAATTCTGACAGCCTGAAGACATTTATTATGATTGACAACCGCCATGACACCCAGGAGCCTCATTTCTACAAAATTCAACATGGCAAAGGCTCCCAGTTTCCCAGGTTAGACCTCTTGCTATGGCTATGAATGTTTCCTCTCCCACTTCTCCTCCTCAGCAATGACAGGTTCCTCGCTGGGTATGATGGGGCTGAGACACTATAAGCATGACTTCCAGCCACAGCAAGAAAGATCTTACCAGCAGGGTGCCATCTCTGCACTTACTGGGCTTCCAGGAGGAAACTGAGATAGTGGACATTGTGAAAGAAAGTTGCCTAAGTTCACAGCTGACAAGGGATGTGGCCTCCCTCTCAGCTTAGTCAGAAGGCCGTGATACCTTCCCAGAAAGAGACAACTTTAGTAAGCAATTAATTTAAGCAAATTCTTCAGGAGAAACTATGTGATCTCTTTTTCACTAAAATCCAAACGTGGCATCCAAGCTGACCTTGTGAAACGCACAAGCACCGTACTCCACAACCCCTCAGCTCTCTGCTAACTCCTGCTGGTTTGAGTAGCTGTACAATCAGCTAGACTCTTTTGACCAAATCAAGCCAACACTCAGACATAGCTCTTAAATGACATTACATGCAATAAAGTAAACTAGGAAGGAATGAGTTGAACTGTCCGATTCAATTGACAAATTGTTTAACTGAATCAAAGGGCTGCTTGGGCCATCTGACAAGTCCGTTTGCGTAGTCAGTATGTGTGTCTACGTGCTCCCACAGAACTCACCTGTGGATCAAAACCATGTGTTTTGTAGACACAGCTTGCTAAGTGTTCTGAGAAGTGATTAGAGTCCAAAGTTCTTTTCAATCTATGGAGTTCCCGAGATAACATGTAAATATAAACTTAATTCTATTTATTGATTTTATATTTCTCTCTTTCCTAGAAGAATTAAGGTTTTTTTTTCAATTTATAATATCATAAAAACTGAAACACACATAAGTCTAAAATAAAAGAGTTTATCTGGATTCAGAGTGCTTTTTCCCACTTTTTGTACCAGTATTTTCCAGGAGCTTCTGTATTCTCAACCACTCTAGACTCTCTGAATGAGAGCTCCAGAGGAGGAACCCAGCAACTTTTATTTCCAGTCTTTCAGGCAATGCCCGTGCTCATCCAATTCTGTCCCATTCCTCTAAAGGAGCAGAAAAAAGCAACACCCCCCAGGTATCTTAAATAAGACTTTGACTTGCAAATGAGCAATAAACATGGATCCTAAAGACAGACTGCTATGCTTTTATTAATACAGCAATGTCTTCAGTAAGTTCTTCTCTATGTACTTAATTCCCTGTTTAAATCTTTGGCAATTCAAGCTCTGAATTTAGATCAGGCAGATCTGGTTGAACAGGCAATGGGAAGTCAATAAAAGTGGGTCCGTGGAGCAGTTTAATTAAAACTAGCACAGTACCTGGAATCAAAAGTAGCCAGTCTAGTTATGACAATCAACTTTACAAATAAATGTGGTCAACAACAGAGCAAGCTTATGGCTTATTTGGTAATTAGCTACAACAACTCACTAAACACAAATTGTTTTATTCAAATAGCATAGATATGCCACCTGCCTTCATAAGACTGAAAGTATCTTCTTCGTCTCATAAAATATGCCTTCTGAAGAAAAGCATAACATGCCCTTGTCACTTCTGCCTGGTTGTGGGCAAATACATTAGAAAGAGACTGCTGGAGCATCTGGGGGTGGGGCGAGGGGTGTTCATTAATTACAAGTATTTCTTCTTCCACCCTAGCATGGAAGGTTCCATTGTGAATCTGCCCAAGATCGTGGCTCTAAAGAAGAAATACAAAGCCTACCTCTACGTAGATGAAGCACACAGTATTGGGTCTGTAGGCCCCACTGGCCGGGGTGTCAGAGAATATTTTGGTCTAGATCCTGAGGATATTGACGTGTACATGGGCACATTCACCAAAAGCTTTGGCGCCTCTGGAGGTTACATAGCTGGAAAAAAGGTGAGAAGGGGACTCCTTGTGTCTTTTTAAAAACGTGCGTCTGTTTGAAATCTGAATATACTGGGGACATGATAGCAGGACATCTCTGAATTTCCTCACATCTTCAATTCACCCGTCTGCCTCATGTGATTCCTGCAGCCCAGCTACAGTGGGCTCACAGGACAGTGAGAACAGGAATGCTGATCCTCACTGTCCAGTAGTGAAAAATATCACGGACTGCATAATCATAAATATAATCAAATGATGCCAACAGTGGATACAAGGTACAAATTAAGAAGCAGAAGGAGAGCCCTGCGGGGTAGTATGGAGTGTCTTATAGAATGACTGTCTGCCTTCTTGACAAATAATGGGAGGTTCTGGCGCACTAATAGTGCACAGTGTTCACCAAGCCCCAGAAGTAATACGGGAGATTATGAAAATGGTTTAAGTGCTTCGATTTTGGTGGCATCAAAAATAAAGCCGGTAATAGCAGCAGTACAAAAAGATCAAGTGTATTTTGAAGGTTTTGATCAAAACACTGGCTGGATCAGGAATAGGCTCTTAAGATATTTCCTCTGCACAATGATTCTTTCTCCACAGTGCTAGATAAGCGCTGGGTCGTTTCTCATCACCCATAATCCCTCCTGTTTCTCCCAAAAGAATTCCATGTGATGGGATTCGACAGTGAAAGATGTACTATCCCTGTCGTCCTTATATCCACATTGCCAAAGCTTTTGTGAATATAAAACAAAAGAAAAAATGTTTCAAAGAACTTTAAAGGACAGGAAAACAAATGTTCAAACCCAGGCTTAAGGGATACAGGACCGTTGTGCTGACCCTTTATAGACATCCCTAGCCAAATGTTAATATCCCCACACAAACCCAGCCCTGTTTCCAAAGAGACTGCGTTACGGTGGCATGGACTGCACGTCGCGTGGCATGGCAAGCCTGAAGTGGGTGCACACAAGTGTGGTGATCCCTTAGCCACTGTCACCAGCAGCGCCAAAGTTGAACTTCCTGGTAAACCAGACAGACAAAACGGGGAGTGCAGCAGGAAGCAGTGCTGTTCGCGAAAGAGATTTAAGGCAACAGACTTCGTTTTGATCACTGCCCCAGCCTGAAGACACGCGGATCGTTACAGTGTTCAGAGGTTCAAGTGGCTTTCGCCTTCCACGAGCACCGCCTTCTTCTGGACTCCCAACTACTGTTTCCCATCGACCTTCCCCTGACCTGTGGGAATCAGCTGCATAACGCTGAAAACACAAGGAATCGGGTGAAAGGATAAATATTCCTAGAATACTTAAAAGTAAAGGAACTCTTCTCTGCCTAACTTCTATTCATTTGGAGGAGTTACTGAGAATTGTGAAAATTACATGAATCGCAGTGCAGAAATCGTGTGTGCTTTTGTTCCTATCCTTTGAAATATTAGCTGTGCGTCTTCCTCCCTGCTTCCTAATGGTGTCATAGTGTAGTTTTTAAATTAACCGCCAGATGGCAGCAGGAATTAGAGCATGTTTGATGGTCGCTCCTGAACCCTTATTGAGATGTTACGCTAAAACAGCAAGATGTGAGCCTTCGAACAAACAGGATGACCTGCAAGGTGACCAGGAGGTAGGGGGCACTTTGGTGCGTGCGTGAGTGTGTCATCTTCTGACAGTTTAAAAGTCCAATACTCCTCATGGGGCATAGTTTGGATGAGATGGCACGGAACCAGGCCCTAAAGTCACATGGCTTGGCTGTGTGGCTCCACACCTCTGCACCTTTAAATTGTTGTGTTCCTTTTAAATTATCCGCAGTTACCATTTAAATCATATATTTGCTTCTGAATTTTGTATAATTGTGTAAGGACTTTCATTTTGAGTCTGTTCTAAACTCCTTTTACCTGAAAGGACGGGGGTGGGAGAATAGTCAAGATTTTCATTTAAAACAATCTCATACTTGTCTTTAAGTAACTAGAGTACAGTTTTCAAAGCTTCAGCTTCACCATATGCAATCTATATATAATACACGCATATGGATGCTTTGTTATATATATTTTAAGGGTTACTATAAAATATCTGCAATTCTAAACTAAGAGACACAAAAGCATTAAAATTAACTGTACACATATTAGAACTGACATTTCTCTGAAACTCTAGTTTCTCTTTTCATGGGGTCCTTAGAGGAATTTTGGTATTTGACAATAATCACTTAAAGCCAAAATCTGTAAGAAGGTAAAAAATGCTCTGGGCTGGCAAGATAGCTCAGCAGACTAAGTGTTTGCTTAGGCAAGTACAGAGACCATGGTTCCATCCCCAGCATCATATGCTGTGCCAGCCCTGCCCCAGGTACACTGAGCCAGCCACCAAGTCCAGGACTGGTGGTACATGCCTGTAATCCCAGCATTGAGGAAGCTGAAAACAGGAGAATCGCTAGGAATCCAAGCTGTGTAGTAAGACTTTTTTATGTACCAAATTACATAAAAAGAATGCTCTGACCTTGATATCTCTTTAAATAGCCACACTAATTTTGGCATAGAGGGACTATTTTCTCAATAAAGGAGGTTTGAGAGAGCATTATGGTATAGGTTGAGATCAGAGCTTTCTTCCCACATTAGCAACTAAGAGAGTCATTAAAAAAAAGATTTGGAACAAGCAAAGGGAGAAAACACTGCCTTGGTCTCTTAGTTACTCTTCTCTCGTTGCTGGGCCAAATACCCAACACTCAAAATTAGGGAAAGAAAGGTTTATTTAGCTTACAGCTACTGGAGGTTTCAGACCATATTCAGCTGGCTCCAAGGCAGTGTGGCACATAGCAGAAAACAACCTTTCATGGTGGCAGCAAGAGAGAGGTAGCAGCAGCTCAAGCAGCTAACTTCTCTTCCTTCTTTACATTGAAGAGCAAATCACCTGCCCCAGGGCAGGTGCAGCACCCATTTCCACAATAATCAATCACAAATTCCAGAAGCTGCCCCATCACTGCATGAGACTTTGGGGGGACACCTATGCACAAACCATAACACCTGGTGCTAAGTGCTGCCGAGGAGCTGGGGGTCTGCGCTGGCCTCAGCTTTGCCCTCCTAGGATGTCCTACTAGTTCACCTCTGGACACTGGAACTTGCTGCTTGGCTGTAGCCTTCTTTCTCTTCCTCCAGCAAACTGTTGGAATGGTTCCTGAGGACCTGCAAGATTTTTGCATTTTGCTCATTTTGCATTTGAAACTGTTATCAATATGCTGTAACATTTACCTGGAGGATTTCATGCATTCAAACCTTTAAAATGAAAGATAAAATAATAACTTCTCTCCACCTAGCAGGGCTCTGTACCATGAATAGCTTCTTTGAACAAGATGATGGAGCTAAGTTTCTTTTTTAAACTCATTACTGGTCCAGTTCTTGGGAAGGTATGCAGAACACTACAGAGCTCTCATCTTTCTCTGGTTATGGATCTGGAGTATTCCCAGATGCCTACTGCTGCCCCCTAACTTCCATTGCCTTCTTGAGCTGACCAGAGACTTGGAAATAAATGAAGCAAAGGTTGCCCACTTGAGTGACCAGCTGCAAAGCTGGGACTCGGGGGAAGAAAGTAGGACTGGACAACCAAGTTTGAAATGGTCATTAGTCCAGCAGCCTGCAGGCCAGCCAAAGGCAGGCCTCTTTTTTTTTTTTTTTTTTTTTTGTCTTTTTGAGACAGGGTCTCGCTATGCAGTTGAGGCTGGTCCTGAGCTCACTTTTGTAGCCCAGGCTGGTCTCGAACACGCACCAATCCTCCTGCCTCAGCCTCCCGAGTGCTGGGATTACAGGTGTGCGCCACCAGGCCTCTTATAAAGCTGACTCTGGCCTGGTGCTCTCAGCCCTGACTGTATTTAACAGCCCTTTGAAGTAAATAGGAGTCATGCAGCGAGTATCAAGATGTTTATTCTAAGAGCCTCCTGTCTAATTTCCTCCTGAAAACCCACCCGTGCCCTTGAACTCCAGGCCAATGGTAAAGAAAATAATCAGGGTTTTGAACTGGACTTACTTACAAACCTCATTCTGGGGAGTCCTGCATTCCACCCTGAAGAAAGACACAGTCCAGTCTAGCTTTGCAAAAGACCAAGCCCATTCTTAATTGATGGCTCATGACGCCAGGAACAGTATCAAAGGAAGGGAATCAGGAAGCAAGAGCAGAGGCTTTCCGTGACACTCTCCAGGAGTTACTCTAAGAGCCATACCTTCCAAACCACACAAGCAAGTCCTCCCCTACAAATCCTCACTCTGGGAGACAGCAGACTCTTCCCAAGGAGCGAGACTGTGGAACAGACAGTCATCGTGCCAAAGGCGTGATATTGCACTGATGGGCTACTTACTGCCAATAAGAATGCACATGGCTGACTCAGAAATTCTCAACTTATAAAAGAAAATTGGCGTGGAGGATACAGGAATTGAACGGAGCTATCTGTCATTTCCTTCTCTGGCCTTGCTTAGTGTTGCCTCGTAGGCGCCAAGACCTCTCACCGACCTTCCTCCTTCTGAACACAGGGGTGCTAGTCTACATTTTGCTCAAACTCAGGTGCCTTTGAGGAAACAAAAGTAACAGACATGAAACCTTCTTAAGACAGATCAGAGTCAGCCTAAGCCAGTCCTCTAGGTCTAGTACTATGTAAACTTGATTATATCAGCGATCCTCCTCCTTCTCCCCCGCCCCACCCAAAAATGGAACAGCATCTGTGGGTCAAGGAATCACCATCCAGGAAGTAGAAGTTGAGCTGGTCTCTAAGCTGTCTTGAAAAGAACTCACCTTGAGAGATAGCAAGTATCGTGCTCCTTGTGCGGCTCTAGGGCCAGACTCTTTGGGGCTAAATTCTCATGCTGTTACCTTTTGTGAATCATTTTCTGAAACTCTTTGTGACTCAGTTATCTCATGTATGAAATGGAGCACTTCTAGTGCCTACCTCATAGAGTTCCTGTGGAGCGTGAGGTAATGCATCCATAGTTGTTTAAATGGAGCCTCAAACAGCCAGTGCATATCGACCTTAACGCAAGCTGCTAAACCTGTTTGCTTTCCAGGGTCAATCCACCTGTCCAGTCTGGGTAATCCTTTCTTCACAATGCCTCTTTCTCTTTTCACTCCTACTGCTGCCACCCCATGACTGAGTAAAATTCAGATTAAATACCTTTGATCTGATGTCTGGAACTTCCCATGTACACTTTTATAACCTTAGAATATTGTCCCTGCAAGAATCTGCGAGATAGCTCAGTGAGCTAAGCACCTGCTGATGCTTACACGGGGGCAGGGTTTGATCCTTGGCACCACATGCCACACCAGCCCCACCCCTAGGCATGCCAAGCCAGCCAACGAATCCTGACATGATGGCACATGCCCGAAACCCCAGTGCTGGGGAGGCTGAAAACAGGAGGATCCCCATGAGTTCAAGCTGCGTAGTGAGACCCTGCACAAAATACAAAAAAAAGAAAAAAGAATATTGCCCCCTGCAAACTCAGGAAGCTAGAATACAGGCAATCCAGGGGGGACTGAATGACCTTTGGGGCCCTCTTCCCATTCATACTACCATGATTATGAATCTTAACATGGCAACTATTTAATAATCACCACTTATAGCAATAACAATGATCCCTAATCACTACTTACAGCAATAGCAATGATACCTGGCTACCCCAGGTATATAATGCATTGCTTTTCTTAGCACCATATGTAAATTTACTGATTTGATCTTCTTGACTCTACATGGAGGCACAAGGCCATCCTAGGTTCATCTACACCTCAGTGGAAGAGCCTGCAAAATTGGGCTGCAAAGATGTGTGGGTACAGGAAATGGAGGAATTACCAATTTTTTGTAAACAATCAAATCTATACACTTTGTGTTTTCTTTAATTTCTCTGTATCTTTGTTTAGTCGCTCCTGTATTCCACCCTTTTCTTCCAAGTTTTCTTCTTTATCTTTCCTAATTCTTCAAGGCATCATCTGTCTCTTCACCTAACTGGAACATTCTCTGTCTATGCCAAGTAGCAGTGCCCTGTCTCTCTGTGTCTTATAACACTGCTGCATACACTCATTTACATATAGTGTTAATTCACATACACATTGTGTGTGTGTTTTTCCATGGACACAATGACATGTAATGTTTTTGATGACAAAAACCACAACCTATATTTTTTTGTATCAGTTACTTTTTGCTCGTTGCTGGAACAAATACCCAACACTCAAAATGAAGGAAGGAAAGGTTTATTTAGCTCACAGTTTGTGAAGGTTTCAGTCCATATTCAGTTGGCCCAAGGCTGAGTGGAGCAGGGCAGAGAGCATCCAGTTCAAGGCAGCAGAACAGCAGCAAAATGGCAGCAGAGGCAGCCAACCAAACAGGGCAGCAGAGCAGCAGCAACAGCCCGAGCTCCAGTCTGTCTCTCTGTCTCTCTTCATATTACATTCAGGCTCTCTGCCTTAGCTCCCGCCCTAGGCTACACCCATAATCCCAGAAGTACTTCCACCCATAATCCCATCAGTACTAAAACCTATAATCCCAGGGATCATGGATCAAGT
>PVJA010029868.1:5592-26417 GCA_004027025.1 Myocastor coypus
GTTTGTCCAGCTAGCCCCTTTCTTGTGTTGGAGCTCATTCTGGAACTTGTGAGTTCGTTCGTAAAGGGACCGCTCGTCCTGGGACGGCAGGTGACAGGCAGCGAGGAGGCTCACTCGCGCAGTCTGCCTCATTTGCATGCTGCCTGGGTGGGGGGTTCGTCCCCTACTGAGTGTGTGTGCGCGTGCGCGCGCGCAGGGGCGGAGATTACCCTCGCCGTGTTGGGTAGCCTTCGTTATCGCGCTACACCCTAGTCATAGTCTGTGTTTCCACACAAGATGCTAGGTAGTGTCGTACTTTTCTGAGATTATAACAAAATTCAGTTTCGTCTTATCACAATATAATCATCAATTATATATATATATAACATCACAATATAATCATAGTGTCAGCTATGGAGTAGAGTAGTGATTAATACTTACTTTCAACCCAGACCTTCCTTTTGCTGCTACTCATATTTCTCTCACTATTAAATATGCTGAAAACCCTAAAAGAATAATTTACATAATTTCGACTCTGTTTTTACATCTCTTTATATTCACCTTTAAGACACTACATAAACTCCACGCATACTCATGCACATTCACACATGTACTCACATGTATGCACATAATACACATGCATGGACACACATATGTACACACTCACACATAAACATATGCACACACAGTCCAGGAGGCCGTGGATTTGCACGACAAAACGCCACCAAGGGAAATTTCCATAATGGTCTCTATTTATGTGACATATTTTTATTCTATATGTACTATATCTTGATATCCTAAAACTTGTTCTAGCTGGGAAAGAGATTGTCCCATAGAGAGTAGTTGCTCCTTAGAAATCCTAAGGGGATCAACTACAGCAGGCCCTTGCCAGCCCAGAGCCAGATGCCCCTGGCTGTTGCCGTCAGGGTGCAGACTTCTATGCCTCAGTCGTCCTAGCTGGGCTCACAGCTGGGCTCTGTGCTTAAGAGGAGGGACCACTGTGGTTGGTCAAGCGAGCCAGTCCGACCTTCCTCGGCTTGCACGTTCTTTCCTGCGGAAACCCCAGTGATACCTCGCCTCGGGCTTCTCCAGATGCACCCTTGTGCCTCCCTCGGGGCCCCGGGGAGCCTAGAGCACCCTGCCTTTGCACCTGGGTAGGATAGCAAGCACATCTCTTTTCTGTCTGTTGCTGTGCTCCTACCCCCGTGACCACTGCACAAAGAAACACAGAGTAGCCTCGTCCGCACCCGTCCTGCCATCCCCACCTCTTCAAAGCATTGCTTTGTTTGGACATCTACATGACTTTTGAGTCAGATTCTTTGCAAAGTAATATCTCCTGTCTCCCCTCTGTGTCGTACATGTCATCCATGTTTCATCCCATAGTTACACTATGTTGCACCCCAAATTTGGCCTAACTTTTCCCATCCTTAGAAGTGGAAAATTAAAACAAAAAAAAAAAATTATAAATCTTAAAAGAAAAAATGTTCTTTTAAGCCCTGCAGAGCAATTGGGCTTTGTTAGAAACTTACTTGAGCCTGATACACCCATGAAATGCACAAACCGTGATCTTGTCACCTTCCCAGAGCCCCACCTGAGCTTGAAGTGCTAGGAACCCATCTAAGTGCCGGTAGAGATGAAAGCAAACAGAAGACCAGCTAGGGCTGATGGGGGAGGTAGGCAAGGAGGGGCCGTTCTTTAAGCATTTCCGGGCGTTCTTTAACTTGGTGAAGACTGCTGAAAGAAACACTACACGTTTTTAGTATATATATTTGTTGTTGCTATTATCATCTTCTCCTGACTGTTTATTTCTGCTTAAGTACAGTGAAGGGGAAATTTTCGCTGAAAAGAACACAAGTCCCTTCTAGGCTGAAATTCCTAAGGGCTTTCTCACCTTAAAAGGAAATGGTGTTTAATTATTGGCCTTTCATCAAGCTAACTTGCAGCAGGATTGAACTAACCACAGTAAGGGTATTGTTAACATCACAATTTGTTTGGAATTAGGCTGTGGGAAAGAGGAGTTTCTATGGAAAGCTAAGCCAAGTTAAACAAAGAAGGGAAAAAATACTGTTATTCCCCTTACTGCAAGTCTGGGTTAAAGGGTTGATTATGTGGGAAAATGCCAAAGGGTCAGATATACAAAACTCATGGAATTTGGCCTCTTGACAAACACCTAAATATAACTTATGGTTTCAAGTACTTTTTCATATTTTGTTCCACTAATTTGGGAATTCTGATATAGATGGTTGTTAAAACCACAGGAAGTTTTTCTTTCCTACAAATTGCTTAGATATTTACAAAGTACACTTAAAAATTAGTATTATACGCAGTTAAGTAGATGTTTATGTGGTTTATTGATACTGTATTTTTCCATTCAAACTGATCCATAATTATACATTATTAGGTGGTTATGAGAAATGGAATCACTCAGTAATGTAAGTTATTGAAACCAAACAAAGAGTAACAATTTAGTGTAAATCAAGAATCAGCAGGTTGGCCTAGCTCTGTTTAATTTTTGAGACTTGCAGTCTTCTCAGTAAATGCTATGCTGTGTTGCCGTGTTTTAGGACAAGTTTGTATCACTGTCTGCAATCTCCTACGTAGTTTAATGTTTATCAACATAAATTTCATGAGATCATCTAGTACGTGTGTCATGTGTATTGATCAGTCTATTGGAAAATGACATAGTTTCTTTTCTAAAAGTAATAGGGCTGCTGTTTTGTTTTGTTTTTTAACTAGAAATTGCACTCAGGACCCATCTCTTATCAGACACTACTAAACAGCTAGACTTTATCCCTCACCCTAGGGCTGCTATTTTTAAATTCTTCTGATTGTGACTTTTATTTATTTTTATTTTATTTATTTATTTTTTTTTTTTGAAACAGGGTCTCACTGTACACAGTTCAGGCTGGCTTGGAGCTCACTTTTGTAGCTCAGGCTGGTCTCGAACTCGCAACGATCCTCCTGCCTCAGCCTCCCAAGTGCTGGGATTACAGGCGTGAGCCACCACACCCGGCTGATTGTGACTTTTAAAATGGAACAGAATCCCTTAAACGCATCCGAAACACACAACAATGTTTATTTTCCTTTTCTTTCCCCAGCCCAAGGCCTTACAGCTGCCCTGACTTAAATCTGTCCTGAGTAACTGTTCACATTACTGACAGCTAACACTTTTCCCCGTCATCCACCGAACATATTTGAGGAAGTATGGACTGTTTCTGAGGGCACTGGAGACTTTTCCCTGTGAAGTAGGGCTGCCATTGTCTGGCCTATGGCCCTGTCATGGCTTGTACCTGGATGTCCTTGCAACGCCTCATGTGGTGACAGCTGGGGCTTTATGGGGGTGGCTGGATCTAGGGTGCATGACACTGGGATTACAGGCATGTGGTACTCAGTCTACTTATTGGTCTAGCATAGTTCTAGGTGTGGGCATGGAAGGCCACCGTAGGTGTGGTCAGCGCTCCTCAAAATTCTCGCAGCCTGGATGTGATGAGGGGGGAGGGAGGCTCGCTGCAGCTGCTGCTGTTTCCCTTCAGCACTTCCTGCCTGCCCTGCCATGGGCTGTTTCTCCTCTGCCAAGCCTCCTCCCTGCAGCCAGCCAACTCCAGACTGAATTTTCTTTTCTTTTTAAAAAATGTATCAGTTATTTAATTAAGTTCTTAGTAAGAAATTTAGAACAGTAACTTATGAAGATAAATTCCATTTGTCAGAGCAAAAATATATCACAGGCAGCCCTGAAGCTAAGGAACGGCTTTGATTTTTGCTAAAATCTGGGAGTCCACTGCTTTCTGATCTACCTTGCACTGCTCTGAAATCTAATCTCTCTCTTTCTCAGTGTCAAAGATGTCACCCTCCTGGTGTCTGGGTGTCTGCAGCTTCTTCTTCTTGAAGTAAGCATCAGTGAAGTGCTTGGGGATTTTCACTTTGCTGATATCAATTTTTGCAGAGGTGACAATGACAAATTTCTGGTGTGTTCTTCATAAAGGAACATGGTTAAGGCTAAGAGGCCCAGTCACAAGTGGCAAGCCGCTGTCCAACTGCTTCAGGAAGACCACTCTCTTGCCTCTGTGACACCCAGTGAGGATGATCAAGATGGCGCTGGGAGTGATGCTGGCTCGGAGTTTCCTCACAGACTGACTGAAGGGTTTCCTGCTGTGGCTCAAGAGCTTTCGGGGTGCGTCTTCAGTGACATAGTATCTAGGCATTTTTTGAAGCGTAACCACTCAGGTACCTCCATTCTTGTCCCCACCAACTGTTTTTGGGATGGTAGCAAGAACTTTCTCCTTCTTTTTCTTCTCAATCTTTATTTAGCAGCTGTGTACTTCCTCTTGTACAAAGCCTTTCTGGAATACACAGCAGATCAGGAGTATCTACCAACTCCTCTGGCCAGGACAGGATTTTGGCTGCAGTGGGGCTGTCGCTTCTCGGGTTTCCTTGCCTTCTTCACTTTACCCTTTTTACCAGTAGCGCTGGCAGCAGCCTTCTTGGCTCCAGGTTTCCTCTCTTTAGCACCTGGCTTCTCAGTTTTTTCAGCCACCATCTTGTAAGATGGAAAAGAGAACTAAGCTTCCCAGAATTTACTATAAACTCTGAGCCAAACAAAGCTCTCCTCCTTCAAATTTGGGTGTAGGGTAGTACGTCTGAGCAGTGAAAAAAGACCCTAAGAGAGACGTGACGCAAACATCAAGACTGTGGGGTTCTAAGGCCACGACCGAGTTCTACAATGCAGCGAGCATGCAGATGCCATGTGTGTTTCTTACCCCAAAAAAAACCTATTTTAGTATACTTGACTAGTTACTGCTCTAGAAAAGGTACACAAATGTATTTCGTGTTATGTGTTAGTCTCACTGAAATAAGGCAATTTCACAGTTGACTGACTAACTGGCAGTGTGATGAGTAAAGAAGGCAAAGGTGAAATTTTATTCGGGTGGAGAGAATTACAAAGCACCAGGTTCTGTACTTAGCTTTCTAGCGTGAGTTCTTCTGTTATCCCGTAGAAAGCTAGAGGACTCACAACTGTTTTCATTCCCAAAGTGGGTTGCTAAAAACTCGGGCTCCTCACAGATCCGTGGAAAATATGAAAGATAATTTCTTCTGTTCTGAGTTTGTATGATTCTAGATGTGGTAACAGCAGGCAACTGACCCATAAGACTTTGAAGACAATTTACAATTTGATATAAAACTTCCCATGATAGTTTCTAACACTTTTTCTTTAGAAAACACCCTGGGAAATGTGGACGCTGACGAAGTATCCAGCTCTCTAAACACATTTACTTTAAAATTTCTGTGCATCCAGTGTGAAACATGCGGTCTTTCGAATGACGCATGCTTAGCGAGCAAATCACAATGAAAAGAGAGGGAAGGAGGGCAAAGAAAGTGAGCAAAGTGGACAAGACGGAGCGTGGAAGAGGGAAAAGAAACAGTGCTAGCACCCCTATGAGAGGGACGGGAGAACAGAACTTTTCCTGACAAGAGGAAGAAAAATGACAGAGAGAGAAAACCGAGATGAGACGCTGTCACTGGCTCTGGAACTTGCTCCCTGCACACTGAAGGCCTCACTCCAGCCAGCACTGTGGGGAGGGAGCAAGACTTCAGGTGCTGGCCCTCATGGGAGCCTTTTAGTCCAAGCTGTGCCTTCTCTGAGGGACCACGGGAGCCCAGCCCTTCCATTCTCCTTTGGTCTCGTCTTCGTGAGATGAACACTTTTCTCTATCCGGCGCTATTATTTTAGCACCCATTTGCAACATGTGAAGTTTATATGTACACAGACATCCAGTTCTCTCAATGTTTCGTTGACTTGATTTTCTTTGGAAGTACATCCTGAGTAAAGATAGAATCTAGTCAATTGTATTAGCACTCAGGAGGAAAAGAAAGTCAGGTAAAGTGATGAGAAATGACAAAACTCAGATGCAGAATGGTGGGGGACATGTTCACGGTCACACCACAGGAAAGAGTGGTGGGGGACATGTTCAAGGTCACACCACAGGAAAGAGTGGTGGGGGACACGCTTAAGGTCACACCACAGGAAAGAGTGGTGGGGGACATGTTCAAGGTCACACCACAGGAAAGAATGGTGGGGACATGTTCAAGGTCACACCACAGGAAAGAGTGGTGGGGGACACGCTCAAGGTCACACCACAGGAAAGAGTGGTGGGGGACATGTTCACGGTCACACCACAGGAAAGAGTGGTGGGGGACATGATCAAGGTCACACCACAGGAAAATGCTCAGTGTGGAACTGCAGTTCTAAAAGGCAAATAATTGGCACTACATTTGTCACTTGCTACTTGAAATAACAGTGCTGGAAACAAATCTTTTTAATGTTTTCATAAATAATGAAGCAAAGCAGTTTACAACCCAGCATCGTATCAAGCAAGTTGTATATAACATACAAACACAAATGGGCCTATGTATGCATGTGTGTGTGTGATGTGTACATATGTATGTGTCTGTATATATATACACGTAATGCATATACTAATAAGTGGAAACAAAAGCTTGGAAGAGTACATTGGACACCAAAAGTTTCAAAGAATTAGATACTGGTGATGAGAATGTAGCTTTGTTCCTTCAGAACATTCCACCCACACTGGCGTGTGAATCGCTCTGTGATCTACTGACTCAAAAGCTATTATCTTTCCAAAACCAATTTGAATGCTGACCACTTCAAACCACCCAAGTTTACTTCAGCAGTACTTCTTGTCTCCCTTTCTAAATACCCTCCTAACTGCCCTCAACAGTTTTTCCTTAACTCTTTCACTCTTGCTGAGCAGAGTAACTGCTAAAGCATAGGGCGAGGCCAGCGCATTGTCCCTCGGCCTTCAGAATTCCCTGAGCACTCAGCGTCCAGCCAGCCACCCCTGTCCCCTCTCCTCAGAGTTCTTCTCTTATTGTTCTTCCCTTCTTCGTTACTAGATAAACACATTGCAGAATGTGAGGCTGCTCACTGTAAGGCCCTGAGTACTCTTAACCCCTCTCTATTTATTTATCTCTTGTATAAACCTTTGCCAAATTCATAATTATAGTCTCTCTATGGAAGGCTTTAAATAATTTAGTACATCTGGCAATGACTCAAAACGAAAGACCTACTGAGGAAAAGGCCCAAGTTTCTGTGGGTTATATTCAAAGAGCACAAAAGCTTGGACTCTAGAGAGATGAGCTCCTATGGCAGTTTGGATGTGGCTGACTTACTACAAACAAAGATACGCATTCTGGTGCTGTGTTTATTCTTAAAAGAAGTGAAGCAGAAAGTTGTAGGCCTAAACAGCTTGAAGACGTGACAATTCTCAACTTTTCATGTTTTCACTTTGCATGTTCCTAGGGTTTCATAGTCACCAGAGAATACTAGTTAATGATATAAAGTTGCTTTTTCTAAAAGTACTCTAATACTTGTAAAAGGAATGATATAAATAGCCTGTTGGATTTATAGTACTATAAAAATACAGGGGACGGTCAACTTCAAAAGAAGAAAATACACATGGGCTGATGATTTTGGAGGGCTTACTCCACGAACAATTGGCCTGTTTCCCTGGGTCCACATTTAGGCAGGAGTAACATGGTGGAGGAATAACTGGCTCACCGTTGGTGACAAGAAGCAGGAAGATAGGATCTAGGCTCTCGATCTGCCGTCAAGGCCGCGCAGCCTAGGTTACGCCCACTAATCCCACATCTTAAGGCTCTGCTTCCTTCTTAGAGCACCACAGAGTGGCAGCCAAGCCTTAAACATGTGAACCCTTGGTGATACTTACCCAAGCCATAGCAATTAAGAAACAAAACCTGAAAGGTATAATAGATACAGTTAAACAGAAAGAAATGGAACTTAAGGATTAAACAATGAAGAGGAGAGAAAGGACAAAAGATATGGAGAAAGGTAGGGGAAAAACATTCAAGTGTACACACAGGATGGCTCAGGTGATTGTACTGAGAATTGCCATCAGCCCTGTGAAAACAACAGTTAGGGCTGGGGAGATAGCTCAGTAGAGTAAGTGCTTGCCTGGCAAGTACAAGGGCCTGAGTTCAATCCCCAGTTCTGAAAAAAAAAAAAAAAAAAAAAAAAAGTCTAAAGAAAACAGCACTTAATGTGTGTTATGGTTTATGTCTCATGCAGTCATTGGGTGAGGACTTCTATAGTTTGAGACGCGATCCATGATGCCTGGGATTATTTGTTTAAGTAATTCCCGGGATTATGGGTGTGGCCTAAGGTGGATAGGCTGAGGCAGAGAGCCTGAATGTAATAAAAAGAGAGACAGAGAGACAGAATAGCGCTGTTGCTCTTTGCTCCCCTGGTTGTTCAGCTGCCTCTGTCTCGATTGTTGCTGTTCCACCGCCATGAACTGGATGCTCTCTGCCCTGTTCCACTCAGCCTTGGGCCAGCCGAATATGGACTGGAACCTCCACAAATTGTGAGCTAAACAAACCTTTCCTTCCTTCATTTTGGGTATCAGGCATTTGTCCCAGCAATGAAATAAAAGTAACTAAGACGATGTGCTTAATGTGTAGAATTCTCATCTTAACTAACTCTGTGTGCTATTTGTGAACTAAGTGACTAAAACGAGGACAACAATGTATAATACATAAAACATGCTTGAATACTTGTCATCTTGGTCTTCCAAGTGTGTACCATTTCCAATGTCATATCAATTATTACTATATTCTCTTTAAAATAAAGTTTTCAGAAAAAGATAATTGACAGGAAAACTATTGAGAAAAGACATGTTGGAACCCACACAAGACCACAGTTAAGTTTGCTGGCACAAAAGGAGCAGTTTATTGGTGGCAACTATCATGAGCCGGGCTGCTCAGCAGACCTGAACAGCAGTGATGGCTGGGGAGGCAGGGACTTTAGAGAGCAGTGAGCAGGTGGCAATGGGAAAGGGGAGTCATAAAGTGTCCCTGGGTGGGCCAGAGTGTTCTGCGTACCAAGTATAGAGTCCTTGAAGTAAACCGAAACAAAGCCATATGCGTAAGCAGCTGGATGCAGACAGTCAAGGTTAAATCTCTGCAGTACAGCTATAGTTGCCGCATCTGGGAACATCAGAAGGGGGGCAGGGGGAGGGGGCCCATGCCTGGGTGCTGTAACAGTAATAGAAGACAAAGAACAAAAATTTCAGATTTCTTGAAAGCATGTGGTAACATTCAATCATACATCCGATCTTGTATAACTATATCTGTTAAGCTGAGCAACAGAACTGAAGACAAAAGTAGATAATAAATTAGTCATTGCAATCAGCTATTCTTGTGTTGAAAATCTATAATAGATATGTTGTTGTATGTTACCCTGCTTCTTTTTTTAAATGTATTTAGTACAGGGCCTCCATGGTCGCACTACACAGATCCGACTTATAATGACCTCCTTTTTCAGCCTCCCACGCACCAGGATTATAGACAAGCATCACCATGCCCAGTCTCATTCACCATCTCAGTGTGCCCAGGGGTGGGGTTGGCACAGTAGGCTGAGAATCGAGTCCCTAGCCCCTGCGTCTGGCTAAGCAATCCCTGAGCTATCTGTCTAGTCTCTGTCTTTTTTCCCCTTGCTTTTGTTTTTACTCTTCAAAATAAAAGAAAATTATATTTAAAAAAAGAAAATTAGTAATGCTCCTTGCGTATTGAAATAAATGGCACAGACAGTAACAGAAACCTACACTAAGGCTAAGAGGGAAAGGTTCTCGTCTTGAGAGCAACACATACAGCCTGACTGACCCTACGGGCGCTCAGCATTGGCCTGTGGATGTCATGTGGGGGTGCGAATGATCCTCCTGCTCGCCTCTGGGCTCCGCGCATTCACTCCTTTCCCTCCCTCCTCTTGTCCTCATCCTTCGCTCCCCTGGGACTGTCCACCCCACAGCACTTGCTTATCGATGCCATGAGGTAGAGTGCGCCAAGCTCGGGCACCCTGAGCTTCCTGTAGCAGCCCATGGTCCACCACCGCCTCCTCCTCCTCCTGCCCCCTATGAGTCCCTGCACAGCGTCCCGCTTCTGTGAGGTCCCAGCACTGAGGCCATCCAAGCACTGGAGTTGTTTTGATCTGCACTTGGGAGTTTCTGAGTGTAATGACCCGTGAGGTCATTGTCGCAGAATAGCTTTGTGCAGTTCAGAGAACAGTCGCCTGGCTGTGCTTTTCCTGGCAGAAATGATGCCCATCACAATAAGACCCTGGGGTTTCAGTCTTATGCTTGATAACATAAGATAGGGGGAAAAAAAGATAGAATTAAGGTGAGCTAAGCACACGGAGCAGCTGTCGTCCTTGTGTCGAGACAGGGGCCACTATGTAGCATAGTTCAGGCTGGCCTGGAATTCATGGCAATCCTCCTGCCTTCGCCTCCTGAGTGCTGAGATTACAGTGCACTCCACCATGCCTGCCTTTAATTCCTGTCTGTATCCCTTTTCCTTCCCCAACACTCATCCCTGATCCTTCTTTTCTTTCCAGAAAGGAATCTGTGCTTTTAAGAGCTGTCTCAGCTGTTGTTTGGCCAGGACTTGGAGACACAAACGCAGAGCCAGTGAGTCTCCCTTGAGGACCTCCTATTTCCTACCCAAGTTGGAAGTGTATTCTCGAAACTCTTCCTTCACACCACGCTGAAGAACAGGAGTTGATGGCTTGAGTACTGGATGCCCTCACTGGCACTATCAGGCCTGACATCTGTCACCTAGTTCAGAGTGAGGCAGGAGACTATGGCATGGCAAAGCTGGCTGGGGAGGTAGGGGTGACCTGTACACCACAAAAGCTCAAGATACGAGCACAGAAAAGTTTCCAAGACCCTGCACGTGGACTTCCCATGAGAACTCAATCGGGCTTTCCATGGGACAGCTTAACCTATGCTACAGAAAGGACAGTCACCCTGAGGGTTACCACTGTGCCCCTCGTTGCGTGTGGCTGCCCTCACACTGCAAGGTACACCTCTCTGGCTCTTATTTGGCTCAAGCACACCCCGCAGAGCCTGATTCTCTTTCAACCTTTGATAACATTTTACTACCGTTGTGCTTGTGTTCACCAATTCTTTACTCAGGACAAAAGGGACCTAGACGCCACTTCCAGTAGACTCCAGCACTCCAGAAATCTGGCAAGAAGAGAAATGGGGGGGCCAGTGAGATAGCTCAGCGGCCTACGCACCTGCTTAGCCAAGGGAAGGGAACGGGGTTTGAGCCCTGGCACCACATGCTGCATGGCTCCGATCCTGACACATGGAGCCAGCCACTGAGACCAGGCATGGTATTGCTTACCTGTAATCCTAGCGTGGGGGAGGCTGCAAACAGGAGAACCACTAGGGGTCTGAGCTGTGCACTGAGACCCTGTACCAAGTGTATTTAAAAAATGAAGAGAAAAGGAAGATGAGCAACAGGAGGAAGAGAGGAGGAGGAAGAGGAAAAGGAGGAGGAGGGGGAGGAGGAGGAAGAGAAGGAGGATGGAGGAGGAGGAAGAGGAGGGGAGAAAAAGGAAGAGGAAGAGGAGAAGAAAAAGGAGGAGGGAGGAGGAGGAAAAGGAAGAGAAGGAGGAGGAGAAAGAGGAGGAAGAAGAGGAGGAGGAGGAAAAGGAGGAGGAGGAAAAGGAGGAGGAGGAGGAGGAGGAGGAGGAGCAGAAAAGGACAAGTGGGGTAATGAGCTGCCTGTCACTGGAATGGCCCCTCCAGGGCTAGGAGCAGCCAATTGTTAGGAATCCCTTGTGAAAAATCGCACGGGAAATCTCCTGAAACAAGACGTTAGAAAACCTTTTCATTCCATTAAATATGATCAATAATAGTTGATTAAATATATACCTCAGGTGTTTTATTTATTTTCTTCTTTAAAATTTTATTTCAAAGAGAGAGAAGTCATATTTCAAAGCAGGGTAAAAGGAGCGTAACGACGATTACTGTATTGCATATTGTTATCCTTGAATTTGTTAGAGTATAAGATGCAGGCACTTAATGGCCCAAACAATATTGGACACTGTAAAATAGTAATAAACTGTTCAAAAGGAAAGAAGACAGGAAAAAAGAAGGAAAGGAAGCCAAAAAGACAGACAGATACAAGGTAGTTACGATAGCTATGCTGACTTTTAACGGCATGCTTACAAAGGAGATGTACTTTAGCTCATTATGGGAAAATAAAAGGAAATACAATAGATACCTATATAAATAGGAAGCAATAGACTGGAAGGAAAGCATGAAAATTTTAGTAGTAATTTTTCCTGATTTTGAAATTAGAAATTGTTTTTCATACACTGGAGCTGTGCAAAAGGGGCCGCAGGTCACTCTCCTTGCTCCCTGCAGCTGGGCGGTGCCTCAGGGTTTACAGTCCTGCTCTTTGTCCTAAGGCTCACTACCCACAGGCAGAGATCAGAAAGATGAGACCTGCCTTTGAAAGGATGGGAAAGGACATGTATGATAGGCATGGTGATAGGACCTGGCACCCGTCAATCACATAGTGACTCTGGAAGATCCAATGGGAAGTGCCCTAGACCCAGGGCAACGTTTTAAATCATTATTACTTTAAAGTGAAAAAAATATAAGACATTCATAACAAGATAACAGGAGAGTAACAAAGACTTCTCAAATCCACTGCCTTCAGCAGCCCAGGCCTTTATCTCCACCGCTGCGAGTGTGCCCGCATGCACGCTGCCTCCTGATTTTCCTTACTGCTGTTGTGTGAGCCACGAACAGTTTGCTCAAGGACCTAGAAGCCGGTCTAGGACATCTCGCACCACAGCAACACCCGGGTGAGCCAGCTAGCAGGTCATCTTCCTTTTGAGGAGCTTTTTAGATTTCTCTTCTTTCCATATTTCATGTCTTTGGTGCGGACATGACCCGTCGTGGGTACGGATCACATATTTAAATGTCAGTAGGCTGTGGGCCACGTCAAATGAAAACCGTGGACAGCACAGCAGACAATGGAATGGAGAGATTTGGTCTCCACGAGGAGCCAAAAAAGCTCTGCGCATCGGTCAAGCTTGCATTGGCGGAGCCTCTCTTATTGCCACGCCCCCCAGCCTGGGGAGCTCCTTCAGTAGCTGTGGTCTCCTGAGCTCCTAGAGGAATGGTTGCTTGCTCGTAAAAGGCCCAGAGATCGGAAGGGCTTGCTCGCTCTAGCCAGAAATGGGAAGGGCGGCAGGAGGCACGCTCCAGGACGTGCAGCGGCCTTACTGGACGTTTGCTTATTTTCAGCAGCACGTTCTGTCCCAGGATTACACGGGACTCTGCAGCTCTTGCTGTCCCAGGGACACACAAAGTAAAGATTAAGCCCCGTCCGGCGTCTTGCGGAACCAGGGATTGCTCTTGCCAGGCAAGGGTTTGATCTACTGAGCTATCTCCCCAGCACCCACATCCAGCATCTTAATGAACGTTTCTCAGACACTGACATGGGGAGCCCAATCCAGAGACACAGAGGATACAACGGTCTCGGGGTCCTGAGGCAGACAGCAGTCTCAAGGCAGACACACGTGAGGACCCTGAGCCCCCACCTGTGGACGCTGGAGAGGGGTCTCTAAACGGTCCTTCGAGCCTCAGCCATCACTCTCATAAAGCTAAACAGCCGGGATCTCCGCATCTGCTCTCCCCAGGAAGACCCCAGCCCTTCTCGTCCCTTCTCTCCCACGCGGCCTTTCATGTCAGGAAACTCAAGCCTCCTGGTATTTTTCTGACAGGACTCATAGGAGAGGCAGGCAGTGGTGAGCGAGGAGCGAGTGCATTCTACCACGTAGGAGGGGACAAGGGAAGATGTGGCTTCTGGATTGTTTTAGATTTTTAAGGTTTTTGGCCAAATAGAACATTTGTTTTTATTCACTAGCTTCTAGTAACTTGAATTTTTTACCATTTCATTCACTCTGGTTTTTTTTTTTTTTTACTTCACAGATTATTTCTAATCTGATCTCCTCTCTACCTTTCTTCAATTGTTGCCTTACTTCAGACACGATTAATTCGTACGTTTCTTTTTTTACTTCAGACGTGATTTCTGATCTGACTTCCTCTATATACATCTGTATTTGTTTCTTTACTGCAGATGCTATTAATTCCGAGGTTTCAGCTGTGTGACTCCTAGTTTCTCCTACGTTAGTGCCTCCTGCATTTATTCTGTGCAGGCTTGGGGCCTGAGAGTGCGTCTTGCTCCTTCTCTTTGTCATCCTGTGTAGCACTGTCCTTAGACCTTTGGTGTAGAGCTCTGGTGCAGTTATGCGGTTAGCACTTACTGAAATTCAGGTCCAGAACAGCCAAGTTGGAACTTGTCCAGGTGTGTTGGCCGCATCTGGCTGCTGTGCTCTGCTTCCTCCTGCTGCTGCTTGTGGAAGTGAACCCGCTGTGCTCCTCTAGGAAGAGGTTCAGCTCCTGGATTAGCTGGGAGGGTCTGAACCCAGCCTCTGTGCAGGGAATTTTGCTGCAGGGTTCTACAGGAGGTGCCAGTTTTTGGGTCTGCAAAATCAGACCCTCCAAGAACCTTTCGCAGGGCTCCAGGTGGGGAAGTATCCCACCAGTGTGGACAGGCAAAAGGTCCCCACCAACACACATATGTCAGTTGGTGGGCTCCGGGTGGCCCCGTGCACTCTGGACTAAACAGCTAGACATTACTTGGAGCTTAGTTGAAATGCAAAGAAAACAGTGTGACTTTTCGAATCAGAGCAACTCCTAAAAGATCCCATTTTTGATGGTACAGCTGGTTTTCTCATGCAAATAACTTCATTTACATTAACACTTATCTGAAAAAGGCAGCCTCTGACAATGTTGGGAATTAGAACAACCATGGTGTCAAGAGCTCCAGTAAAATAAACCTATAAAATTGTTTTTCTTATTTGAAGAATGAATAAGTTGGAGTGAAAACCTGTAAGTACAGAAAAATCAATGTAAACAAATAATAAAAAAACTCTGCAAGCAAATATGTAAATATTAGAAAGATGTCTCAAAAAATGTAAACACCATTGGGAAAATATTTTATGGAAGCATTTTTGGAAAAGACAAGCGCAAATGTTTCAGAAGTGAGAATTCTACTTGCTGCCTTTGGGTGACTTAGAGGCCCATTTAATCACTGAATTTTATCCACTCTGGTTTTTCTGGATGATAAAGCAGTCTGTAGGATTTTGCACTTTTTGTTACAAACAAAATTTCTCAACTGTAAGCAAAACAAACCAAAACCTCAATTTTTAAAGCAAAATGGAAAGTCTATTCACCGCAAAATAGCAGGAAAAACAAGGTCTCTGCTTATTTTGCCGTATCTGAGTGTTTTCAAAAACCAGACTACGTCTTCTTAAGCCAGCGACACAGTGTAGACTGCAACACAATCCCCTTGGCCCAGGCACATCAGGGGAGACCATGGAAGAGCTGGAGAGACCCCTGAAACACGTCTAGGACCAGCAACTTGTGGCATCTACACCTTAAAGGCCACAGGCCAGCTGCAGAGCTCAGCTTTCTTCCCCAGCCTGCCTAGGTCCTAAGGTCACATGCCAAGGTGCCCATTTATACTTCTCAGGGCTGCATCCCTAATGGTAGCTTTCTACATTCCTCATCTTACCTGGACCTTGACCTCAGGTTCATCTCTCTACATAAAGTGAAAAGTGACCTGCGGTTGCTAACCGACTTCTCCTTGGGAAGCTTAATTCATTCCTTCACGACCTGAGCTAGTGGGAAAGCGGGGGAGTTGGGGACAGGGAACGGTGCTGTGGAGTAGGGCAGGACTATCCAAGGGCCCAAGTTTTAAGGCTGAGTCCTGGCTAGGACTGGCAGCAGGGGCATCCAGAGCCCCATCCCTCTCAGGAAGGAGCTGCTCACCTGTCTCTCAGTCTGTGTGTCTCTTCCCCAGTTGCTAGACTCTGATGCCCACTCTGCTCCCATCAGACCCTCCTGAGCTCTTTGCAAATTAAACAAGCTCTAACTGCCCTACTTTCAGTGGTTTGGGAAAAAAAACCCAATAGGGACCAAGAGGACCGTCCCTTGGGTACTGGTTCAGGAATCAAGACCACTTGTCAAATCCACTTGTCTCAGCCAGGAACTCCAGGAGTCTCCTATGTGGGGTGTATCAGGGTTCTGTTAGGGGAAACCCTTCCTTAGAGTTATACTGTGATGATGGGTGACTCTATAATTGGCTGCAGGTTTGTAGCCAGCAGAGCGTCCCCCTGTGGAGCTCTTGTCTGGCACATGACGTTGTGGCTCAAGGCAGAGCTCTGAAGGTTCAAAGAAAGTGACCTGAGGCTCACACACAAGACCAGAGAAGTCCAGTATCTGCACCTCCAGGGGTTCAGCTTTATCAGGAGATACCCTTGGGCTGTGCAGGCTGGAAACAGAGCCGGGGAAAGCTTGTGAGTTTCCCATGACCTACAAGGAATTTAGCTCAGATGTTCTGGGGCTGAACAGACCAGGCCCTGACCCAGGAAACACCCTGTAAGGCTCTCACATCTAATCCCAAGGAATCAGGCCTTACTGGGGTTGCCCTGGAGATGAACGAGTTGAGGACTGAGCCTGCAGATGTGCTGATCTGCAGATGTGCTGATCACCCCCTCCTGCTTACTCCTGCTGGCCACAGACCCATCCTAGGGACACCTCATCCGTTCTGTCTGATGCCCTGCTTATATCCTTTCTCAGATGCTGGAACACGAGAGCAGACAAGCCTAGCGTCTGAATTTCCAGGAATTCCGCTTTCCCAGGGGATACGTCTGGACTGCATAGGACAAGGATTGAGCCAGGAGATAGCTTGTAAGTTTCCCACAACCTCCAAAGAATTTAACTCTGCCCGCAGATGCTCTGGGGCTGGACAGGTCAGTCCCCGACCTGGGGAGTGCCCTGTAAGGTTCTCGTGACCCAATCCAAGGAATCAGGCCATAGCAAGGGTGCCCTATCCTAACCCTCACTTCTCCTGCCCACCGACCCACCACGCATTCCATCTGACTCTCTGCTTAGAAGAGATGCACACAATGGTCACAGGTGATCTTTGCAAGCCTTCATGGTCCTCTACCAGAGCCTAGCCTCTGCCGTAGGATTCTTCCTTGGGAGCTGGCACTGCTGAGGCTTACCCTTGGCAGCCCTTCTCTTCCATGGGCCACCTTCTCCCCAAGTTGCCAATCCAGGTCAGTCCAAGCTGCTTCCTAGGCTGGGAGCTCTCCCACACACCGGAGACTGCACCCCTGGGCAGCCTGCCAATCACTCAGCCAGAAACACTAACCTACACCCTCCCAGAAGTCTGTGTCCTCTCCAAAGGGAGGCCGTGGAGGGGCTAAAGCCTGGTATCGATAAATCTTCGGTCCGGTGTTGCTGGTACCAGCCCCCGTGCAGCTTGCCCACTTTATGGTAGTAAAGCCACAAGGAAAATACTACCTCGTGCAAGACCCAGCATCATCAGTGAATAGTGAAGCTTGCCCAGGCCCACCGGCAGACCCACGAGCCCTCCTCGCACAAACCCAGGAGACATTAGCCCATTCTCTGGCCCTGATCCAAGGGCCGCTTTATTGTCTGTTCCTTTGGCCCTTAGTTTCCATTAGATTCGCTTTCCTAGGGTAAAACACCAGCTGCCCGTGGCACCAAAATGACAAGACAGACCGCAGACTGAATGCCTGTGAACCACAGATGGCTTGGAGTTTCTTTTAATAAAAGAAGACATCAAGCAACTGGTTGTGTCAGATAAGTAAGCCGTTTTGTTTCCTCTAAATGAAAGAGAAGTGCATACTGTTTTCAGATGCCAATCTTTGGAATGGGTCTTTGAATTTGGGGGTCAGTCTTTTCAACTCAAAAATAGGCACATGGGATAAATTTATACACTTCTCAGATAAATACACAAATGGCAAATAAATGTGTGGAAAAACGTTCAGCATCATTGATTATATGAGAGATGCAAATTAAAACATTGTTGAGCCCCATCTCACCCCCAAAAAGAATGTCTCTCATCAAGAAGTCAGCCAACAACAAATGCTAGAGGGGTTGTGGGGAAAGAGGAACATTTCTGGTGCAAACATTATGGAAATCGGCATGGAGATTCCTCAAAAAATGAAGATTAGAGAAAAGCTGACCCAGTATTCCTCTTCTGTATAACTTCATAGAGGAATTAAAGCACCACACCACAGTGATGTATGCGCACCCATGCTTATAGCAACCCAATGCAAATGCCTGACAACCAAAGAATGGGTCAAGGAGGTGTGGTATTTGGACACTACGCAGTACTACTCAGCCACACAGAGGGAAACTTCTACACGGAAATGGATGCAACTTGAGACCATACTGATCTGTAAAGTAAATCAGACTCACATGTGTAAGCATCATATTGTCTTTCTTGTGCGAGAAACTGAAAGAGTGAGGTCCAAAATGAACAATGAATATCATATAATGGAACCAAATTATTCGAAAGAAAAAGTGAACTAAGATAAGAGAAGGAAGAGGAAAAAAATATGAGACAGTTGTGCCACTCGTTTCTCTTGATTCATGGAAAGGAAAGGTCTGCGCTAATATTTGGAGAAATTTTGTGCCCACATCTTATACTCCGAGTCACTACTTTAGTAACAGTACACATTGTATATCAGCTGTTGTTCTTCTTCTGTTATATTGCTATAAAATTTTGTTTCACTTTTTTCATAAAACATCGATTGACCAATCGATCAATCAGCGCCATCCTGGAGATATGGCCTTTGTGTCCTGCCCTTGTGTAGCTGGCTTTGCCGCGCCCTTGTGTAGCTGGCTTTGCCGCTCCCTTGCTTGCCACAACTGACTCCTGGGACCCCACCCCCAGTGACAGAATGGCCTTGGAGCATGCCCGTATTTCTCTTGGGGTTCTTTTCATTTTCCCAAAGTCGAGTCTGTAGGAGAGAACAGGTTCTGGCGGCTTACACAGGACTTGAAGTCCGACCCCTCTGCGGTTGCCAGCAGTTTCCTGAGGACCCGACAGACCAAGTAGATAAAATCTCCGTGAGTGTCATCATGCTCAAGAATGAAATAGATTGGCCGGCAGTGGCAGCCGTGAGTGCTGCAGGGCCTTAGCCTCCGAGCCACCAAAAGGGGGGCTGTATTATTTCTAGAAGAATGGTGTTTATGTGCCAATCATTCTGGAACAGTGAGAAGTCACCATAAGAGTTAGCTGACCAACGCTCAGGTCCCAAGAACCATCAGAGCCCTAAGACACACCCTCACCAGAAATATGGAATTGGGCCTCTGGCTGCGCCCTTCACAGGGCCTTCAGCGATGCTTCTCATGGCTTTCCTGCTTGGGCAAACATAATCTCTTGGTCAAGCTTTGTTCTATCATTCAAATCACCATTTCAGATGATGTTCTAAGTCGAAGCCATCTCCATGATGGCAGATCATCAACAAGTCCTTGGAGAGTGTGTGGCTCCCTGAGCCCCTCGGTCATACAGGGTGAGCACTCTATGGTTTCTGCACCCCTGTCCAGCTGAAAGCAGATATAGGAGATGGGCATTCTGTCTTTCATACCCTCTAAGATTTGGGGGGGCATGTCTCTCAGGGGGGAACAATGGAGATGGTGCAGCTGGAGCTACAGACTGCTCCCCTCTGCTCATCGGAGCCTGAGCAATGGTGCAAGCCCAACCTTCCCATCCTCCTAAGGTCCACTACCCAGGGGCAGAAATAAGAAAGCCTCAGAGCCCCGAGGCCACCCAGGACCTTGTCATCTGTGGGAGCATATTCAATCCTTTTTGTTGTATTTCAAAGCTTTAAAAAATTATGATGCATTATATTTATAACATGTTACTGAAAAATACATCAAAAAATCACCGAACTTGCTGGGCGTGGTGGCACACGCCTGTAATCCCAGCACTTGGGAGGCTGAGGCAGGAGGATTGATGTGAGTTCGAGACCAGCCTGGGCTACAAAAGTGAGCTCAAGGCCAGCCTCAACTGCATAGCGAGACCCCGTCTCAAAAAGACAGGAAAAAAAAAAAAAAAATCACCGAACTTTTCCTAATGTATTATGGAGAGCATGCTTCTGTGACTGGCTTCTGAATTCTTCCTTTAGAGTTGAGCGTGCGATTTCAAGTGGTATTTGTACAGTAGTGTATGCAAAAATTCATGCGCCAAAAATTATGTGGATGATGTTCAGACTGAAGTGCAAATTTGACAAGCTGCCATCAATAGCATGCACTCATGATTCTCTATCTGTGTGCCCTCAGCTCGCCTGGAAATTTGTTCCTTCTGAAGGAAACAATTCAATCTCTTATTCACAAAGCGGGAGCAGTGTTCCGAAGAAATACTTTAATGAGAGCACTGGAGGAAGGCTGATGCAGGTAGTAACCTCATTTATAAGTGATTGTTTTAAAAATTCAAAACGGTTATGGGAGCAGATCATCTGGTATGAATTTGAGCTCTTTGTCTCACAGAGTTGAAGAATGAATATCAAAGAGATGAGGAGGAACATGGGAGAGCATTTGTTGGAAATCTAATAAGAGGAAGAAAGCTCCCGGAGAAGATGCTGGATGCGGACTCGCCGATCTGCTCGCTGTGCTTGGCCTTGCGCAGACAAGCGCAGGGCAAGAGCTCGGTGGAGCTGTGAAGCCTCAGCTGCTTCAGCGCAGCCCTATTGCATTTTCAGGATGCTAGAACTCAGATTCCAAAGAAACTGGTTTCTAAACATTCTTTTTTTTATTTTTTTTTCCTGTGGGACTGGGGTTTGAACTCACGACCATGCTTTCACCAGATAGGCACTTGTGCCACGGAGCTATTTCCCCAGGCCCTTGCCCTTGACCACCCAGCAAGAAAAAAAAAAAAAAATCCTTAATTACAATGCATGGAACACAGAGCTAGATTGGTGAGATGAGCTTTAGGAGGCTTAGATTCAATAGCCTCCAATGTCACAAGCTTCACTGGTGGCACACTGCAATTGCAAAACCTTTGATTGTATATGTATCTGCTTCCTCTTAGTCCAAAGAGAAGTATATTCTTTCCTTTTTTTTTTTTTT
>PVJA010029869.1:0-26379 GCA_004027025.1 Myocastor coypus
AAAAAAAAAAAAAATCCTTAATTACAAGCATGAAACGCAGAGCTAGATTGGTGAGATGAGCTTTAGAAGGCTTAGATTCAATAGCCTCCAACATCACAAGCTATCTTATTTTTTTAAATAAATGAAAAATAGTAAAAATAACTCATTAGAAATGGTTCAGAATTACTCTAAATAATGTGATAGGAATTCAACAATAAGTAATATATTGTATTTTGTTGTCTTCCAATTATTTGTTTAGGGGAAAGAGCTCAGCGGCATAAGTACCTGCCTGGCAAGCACAAGGTTCTGAGTTTGATCCTCAGTATCAAAAATAAATAAATAAATAAATAAATAAATAAATAAATAAATAAGATTGAAGTTATTTGTTCATATTGACAGACAGCATGTAAAATTGGTCAAAAATTAAGCACTAGCTGATCCTGTCAATAGACCAATATATATATATATATATATATATATATATATATATATATATATATATATACACACATAGGATTTTTAAAAAGCAAGAGAATTTAATAACAAAATGTAATCATGGGGCTAGCCAAATAGCTAAGCAGATTAAAGCACCTGAAAGTAGTTACAGGGGCTGAAGGGTCCAGTCCCTGGGTTTGCCCTGCTGGCCCCACCCCCTGGGACATGCTCAGATAGCGATTGAGACTGGGTGTGGTGCTGCACGCCTGTAATCTCAGCTCTTGGGAGGCTGTAAACAGGTGGACCACTATGAGTCTGATGTAGTAGTGAGACCTTGAACACCCTGTAGGCTCTCCCCACAAAAAGAAGGTAATTATAGAAGCAGAATAAATATATTTTTTTACTAACACAGGGTGAGACTATAGACAGACAAGATGAAAGTCATTTGATATCAATGATAGGCAGAAATATTTAGTCTTAGTTATTAAACAATAAAAAATATTTAAGATATAATATTATTTTACTTTTCAAGAACTATCAGAAATTTTATCTTAAGATGTTATAGAATAATTTTTGATATCACACAGATTCAAGATTAGAACAGAATAATCGCTCTGGCAGAAAAAAAACAAGTGTAGATAAGTAGACAAAAACAGATATTTAAAGGAATACTAGAAAGTTTACACATGAAAACACTCACCCAAGCACTAAGCCCTAGAACAGTGGTTCTCAACCTTTCTAATGCCATGACCTCGCAATACAGTTCCTCATGTTGCGGCAACCCCAAACCAAAATATAATCTTGGTGGCTACTTAAAAAGTGTAATTTTGCTACAGTTATGTTTGGGAATGGCTTTAGGCGACCCATGTTTTGGTCATTTGACCTCCGCCTGGTTTGCGATCCACAGGTTGAGAACTGCTACCCTAGAGAGTTCGTAGGCTGAGAAATCATGAAAGAATCTATTTCATTAAAGTTTCTACTTAATTGCTTCTGACAGAAACCTGAATTACAATATTTAACTTCAGATTTTCCCCTTTGTATTCTGCCTGATAGTAGGCCAAACACTTGGACTCAAAGAAGGCGTTAATTGTCAAGCATCGTATTTCATCTTTGCCTTATTTAGAGCTTTCCCAGAAATATGTGTCTCTTCAGATTAAGTTGGATGACTGCCAATTTCATTTTGAGTATTAATATTTGAGGCTCCAGTTAGGTTGTTCAGACTCTTCTTGAATTCTTAATGTTTTATATTTCGAACATGATATGTAGGATACTACGTTCTGCTAGCGAGTACACTGCCTCTACAGTGCAATTTAGCTTTTGTGATTTAGCAATCTGGATAATTATATGGCCCATAACTTCTCAGCATGTTAGATACAGAAGGATAAGTCTTCCCCTAACAAAGTTATGGATTTATTGTTTGTCCCTTAGCTGTATTCAAGTGCACAATATGGAATGGAAATTAGTTCACCAGTAGTATTTTACTGAAAGCAACAAAAGACCAACATTTTTAATACCCTTTGCATTTCTTCACAGATCTCCAACTGGCCCCATTAGTGAATATATGGTATGAATTCTTAGAGATAGCAAACAAACACCTAATTATTATACTCATAGTGTGATTAGAAAATCTTTATTTGGTGTTTCTTATTCATGTTACATCTTGTAATAATAAATGATTATATGATTAACTTGTAGCAATTGTTATTTTCCAAGGTGTGAATACTTTCACAGTGGCTCAAGTCAGGATAAAAAATGATACTTGGAAATGGAAATGTACATAACCAGCAGCATGACACTTATACAATAACTAGGTATAAATACAATGCTTGAAAATGATATTATTACTCAATGACATATGTAGATTCATATAAAACAAGATTTCCTTGGCTATTTTTCATACACTGGTGCACTATATTTAATTATATCTCTTCCATGGGTATTAGGGCAGTCCTACTCTCACAAAAAATCCCCACAAATTTGGCTATGTCCTCAGTCTCTAAAACATAACACAACATAGAATCAAAATATAAAATATATTTTATAGTAACCCTAAATGATTGACATTTTTCATGACCGTATCAAAGGCTCAAATCCATGCAACCAATTATATTTATGCTATTAGTCATGACCTCCTTGAAATGATTGCCTGCTATCTGCTATATTTTTAAGTATGAAATCTTTGTTGCTGAGCAGCAAGCTAATTTGCCTTAGTGACTTTACTAAAGAATTTTAGGTTCCTTTATGAGAGATGTCATTGCTTAAACTAACTGTTTCTTTAAAAATCTTGATCAAAAGAGAAGATATGCATGTGAAGTTCATTGCATTAAAAATATCCAGTCATTAGCTGTTCAGTCTTAGAGCTCTTTAGAAGACTATTCAAAGCGCAAAGCCTACATTATCACAGTGTGTATCTATTACAGAACGTATCTGTTAAAACTTTGCCCAGTAAAACTGATATGTATAAATGGCAACAGGCAAGCACTATCTTAGTAATTTCATGAGACAAAAATTGTTGTCATTTATACTTTTTACTATCTTTGAATTGACCTCTTTTATCTTCTGAAGGTGATATGGCCACTCAATTAGCATTTCCTGAGTGATTTCATAGACTATAGAGATCTGCTTAACTTAAAGGACACAGGATTAGGTATATTCTTAATAATACATTGTAATATACAAGATAAGTATATATTTCATTCAAGTTCTTAAGACAAAGTTATAAATAAAGCTTCTTAATTTACTCTTTAAAACACATAAATGTATCATTAGCATCACTTTCTGGGTTTTGACATTGCTGGTCAGAAATGATCCAACAGCAGCTATTCTTAGAAGTCTAAATAAAATGGGGAAGTATTTACCTACACTAATGGCAGGTTCAACAGTGTGTATCATGGGCCTCAATGCAACACTCTTGGTGCCAAAAGAAAACATTGAAAATGATGGTGGGAACTCAACTTTGGGCATAGTTTTAAGCAGGCAAACAGGCCATTTGCAGATAAAATACAAATGACTGATACATCAGTTATTTCCAAGAATAAGGTTTAAGGATGAAATATAGAATGACTACATTTGAATTTGAAAAACTGTTTTGACAATCAAGTTCAGAAATTAAGATTTACACTATGAGCACAAATGTTGTTAGGAGAGTGATCTAGACTTTGAAAAGCCAAAACAGAAACTCAGTATTAGCACTGAAAAACTGAAGCTAGCAGCAATTCAAAAGAATATAACCAAGTATCTGGGGAGCCCTCCAGGGAAGGTAGAGGTTTGCTGCAAAACTTATCCAGAGACATGTAAATATTGGTTGGCTTCAAACCCAGGGGGACTAAATTTTAGGGGAAGAGTTGAAATTGCAGGTTAGTTGTAGGCTGAGCAACAGTTGCAAAAGCAACGTCTGGGGAGATTCTGATCTATATTTAAGCATTTCACTAGTAGTTATTGTTAAATATTATATAATATATGTTTGTTCCAAAAATGCTAATCAAGTATCTTTAATAAGCCGACTTTACTTTGAGACACAATCATAACATTCAAGTTCCAAGAACTTTGGCTGGTTGTCTGGCTGAGCTTTCTAAATCTATAGAATCCTTGGTCTTGATGTAATCATTTTGAGTAACATCTGGACATTTTTATCTATTTAAAATTTTTGGATGAAACTCTAATATATACAGACATACAAATTATTATATATATCTTAGAAAAATGCTTCATAAGAAAAACTGAAACTGAAAGTCTAAAAGAATTCAGTTAAGGATAGTCTGTTCTGAGGTTTCTGGAAACCTGGTGTCAGAGGACTTTAAGCTATGTAATTACAAAAGAAAAAAATGGCAGATTATTAAAACATAACAAAGTGAAAGTAATAGACTCTGTAAATGGTATAAAATACAACACATAATTTTAAGTAGACCTAATGAAAAACAAAATGTGGATGAAAAAAGCTATCCTGTATGTAAGCTGCAAAACTCTTGCAAATGAGGGAAATTGAGTTTAATGACAGTCAAGTGTCTGTAGAAATAGGAACTCTTCATTCACTAAAAATAAATACTTCGTTAGATTAAAAAGAGACAGTAGCCATTCATGAAATATGAATGATCTCTATTAGAAGCACAGGTCATATTATGAATTTATACAGAAAGAGATATCTTTATAGAAAAGTAGAGAGTAAAATGCAATGATTTCATTTTGAGTGTCATTTTCAATAGAGAAGTACTTTCAACAGATGATGACTGAATATGTTTAATGAGTGTCATTATAGGGAATCCTTAAGTCTTTGACCTAGAAATCCATTTATACTTCTTTTCTGTAAGTATTTGAATTAGCTTAAGTTGATGAATACATACAGGATCTCACAAAAACATCTGACAGACATTTAGTTTGCAAAATTTTAATTCTGTAACCCACTAGGTGAGTCCAACATATTCTTTCTTAACCACATTCCTCAAACATTGCCTTAGTTACAACTGAAAACACATACCTCACAAATCTTGAAGGAGAAATAAGCGGACCATAACTAAAATTCTTGACAAAATTAATCTTTAGAAAAATATTTTAGACACTCTCTCAAAAGGAGCCAAACATATTAAAATTCATAGTTTGCATATTTAGGGCCATGAGGAAAAACCAGTCGAAGAAATGTATAAATAATTACCAAAGGGTAAAGTGATCTTATGATTAGTAATTGGCCAGAATGCTTTAGCAGTTTAATTTCAGAGGACTCATATTGTCAGACATCTGAGGGCACAGTGCCTGACTTAATCAGGTGAGGGTGAGTTTATTGCTCTCATTGCCTCAGATAGATAGATAGATAGATAGATAGATAGATAGATAGATAGATAAATATATAAAATTAAAGACAATACTTTAAAATCTCCATAGCGAGATGTACCCATAAGACGACAGAGGTGGATAAAATAGAAACAGACTAGGGGTTGAGTAAGTGGAATAGGGATGCAACGATTAAAAGATCTAGTGATAGTTCATATAACAGAGAATGGGGCATGAAAAGAGAGATGCTTGTTAAAATTTTTCATGTCTGACTGTCCTTTGCAAGAACATGAAGAGAATGCAGCAAATGTATTTCTAGGATCTAGATGTTGCAAGAATGTTGTTACCTTTAGATGTAGACTTTATGCTCATTTCTTAATTTCTGCGATGTAGATGCTATGTCCTTTTTTTTTTTTTTTTTTTTTTTCAAGGTGCTAACATTTTATTTCAGTGATAAAAAAGAAGGCAAACCCACAAGGCAACTAGAGTGAAGAAAAAGAAAAAAAAATGGCAAAACAATTAGGCAGGTACTGTACGGTGATAGTGACTGGCTTAAGATAAACCACATTGACACTGAGCCTTCCTCCTGGAAGACCAGGCTGATCCCTGCTTCATAGTTCACATGTAAAATGCCTCCTCAAAAGCTCTTGTGTTCTGATGGGACTTCTGCAAGGCTACTGAGCACTCTGACTTCATCAATGGTCCAATACATCAAGGGATTCATAATTTGATGTTATCATTGGAAGGAATATTGTGAACACATGGAGTCTAAGTGAAAGCAATGTGCCATTGGGTCTTGTCTTGGGATTTTTTTTTTTACTCTAGACCAGTTCACTGTCTTTTTGTCTCTATGTTTCTGCCTCCCTTTATCTCTGTTTCTCTGTGCCTCTGTTTCTTTCTGTCACTGTCTCTGACTTTCTCTCTGTAGTAGCTGCGCTGAGTTGAAAATCTTTCCTCTACTATTACCTTGATGTTTGTACCTCAATCTCAGGCCTAAAAGCCACAGCACCAGCCAGCCAGGAGCCATCACTTCTAAAACCATGAATTAAAATAAATCTTCCCTCCTGCATATCACTTTCCTCAGGCATAGGTGAGATAGTCTAGGAATTCCAAGGACACATACTATATATGTCAGTCAGTTGTGAAACTTGGGCCACAGGTACGGTTCTAAGTTTCCCAACAAGCCAAAAAGGAAACATTGCCTGTGATTTATATTCTTACACTCATGACAGAAGATTCAGCTGGTGGCCCACAATATACCTTTTCCTGATGGTGCATGAGGGAGAAATTTTTCCCCTTGGACACTACCACTGTTTAAGAGCCTACGTGGTGTCCTCATGAATAGTCAATAAAATAGTCTCACAGCACTGTGCTCTGAAACTTTCAATGTTACATAAGGATAAACAGACAAAAGATGTTCAGGAAAATGCTACTGGGGGTCCATGAAGACAGAGGAGATATAAGACATAAAGCGCGCAGAGTGCAGGCAACATAGTGTATTTATTCTGTCAAATGCCATTTGTGATGCTATTATAGCACCATTTCTACTCTGGAAGTATGCCATACGTTCTCTGGGGCAGCTCATCTATACTCCATAGGGCTGTCATGAGAATTTAATAGTATAATATATGGAAAATTCTAATGACATAATGATCTGGATTTGAAAGAGAGAAAAACCCAGAGAGATTCCAAGATTTAAAGCATGCTGGCAAAGAGAATCTATGGTGTCTCTAATGACATCAGTGAGAGGGGCTTCCCGGAAAGAGAGGATCACTTTGTAACATATTTAGATAGAAAGATATAATAATATGAAAGTTATTATAAATTAAATACACTATAGATTAAAATATAATATCAATAAGATCGGTACGTGTGAATTGTTATTATAAACAGTATGATTATGAATTGACGTTGGGGGTCTAAATTACTTGGGATTGAAAAGGCTACTGTGCTTTCAGTCCTGAGTGACTGACATCTTGCAGAATATAGGAAAGGCACAGTGGACTCTTCACTGAGTTGTGAAATTTCTCATGTGGTTTCTTAGCGCCTCACATTTTCCTTTCTTGCTTCAGCCCTTCCAGCATTCTGGATGTTTACTCATTTTTATCCCATTTATTTCCTCACGTCGTGGACATTTACTCCTCTTGCTGCTCACTAATTAAGCAGAATTAATCAAAGGAAGATCTGCTCCCAGTTACTGGGTGTGGCAAAGTGGCCTTCTAATGAAACAGAGGGCAGAGCTTTATTAGGGACAAGGGCCTATGAGGAAATTTTAAATAAATTTGAATTGTTAGTTCTCAGTGAGTTCAGTAAGAGCTTGCTGAATAGCTACCATGGAAACCAGAGAAAATAAAATTAGTAAGTAAGCAGTGCCATTGCCATTGGTTCAAGAGTTTAAAATCCTATGAGAAAGGTACAAGTTATGGCTGCAACATGGATAACAGAAGAAAGTATTCAGTGGAGCCAAAAGGTACTCATCAAATGAAAAGGAAAATCTAGCAATGGGTAGTTTGAGAGCTTAACATAGACAAGGAGTAAATGATGGTGTGTACCTGTGAGCAGCCAACTGGATCTGCATTTCTGTACCTATGACTGCTGCATGTATTTGGCGGGGCCAAAGATTCTCAGAGCAGATTTTCACTCCTGAGGCTTGAAAATCACAGCAAACCCTTCAGCCAGGCATCAGCCTGAATTCCCAGGTTTTGATGCCTTGGCCTTCTCTTACCCCCACATCCCTCAACAAAGAGGAAAAGTGGTACAAACTCATTTCATTTCCACATGAGATTCTGTTACAGAGGAAAAGGTACCAGAAATTGGAGCACCTATTTCCAGGCAGAAAGTAGTCCTATGGGAGACAATGACTCAGTTTTATTGAATCTCCAAAATGCCACAGCCCAGGACAACACTGTGACAGTGGAAGTGTTCTGAAATTGGTGCAGAACTTGCAAAGACTGTGTCCCTACTACTGTGTGCATTTGGCATGGAAGTGACCTGTGGTATCCTCATTTGAAGGAAGCTGCTGGTTCCTGCTGTTGTTGGACATGGTTATACTAATGGCTCATGATCACAGCCAGTAAGATTAAGGGACTCACAACAGACACTGTCCTCCACTGCATTCTTTCTTATTAACCTCCTCAGGAGGTTAAAAGAGGGCAAGCAACAGATAGATCACTGAAACATTTAAAGTAGGTTTTTAGTCATGCTTTAAATTATTTTCTGTATGGATTGAGCACAGTGTCCCTTGCAAATTATGTCCCCTTTTGAACTGCCAGTATGTGTCACTATGACCTTATTTGGACAGAAGTTCTTTGCGTGAATGATTCAGTTTAAGACCTCAAGATGATATCTTCATTTTGGACCTATGATCCAATGACTGTTGTCTTTATAAGGAAAAAGAAAGAACTGGCATAGAGTCACATAGCGAAGAAGGTTATGTGGTGACAGAGGCAGAGATTAAAGTCATGTGGCTGAAAGCCAAGCGAAGGCAAGAATTATGGGAGCCACCAGGGAAGCGTGTTCTCCCTCAGAGTCTCCAGAAGGCAACAGCTCTGCTGACACTTTGATTGCATACTCTGCCTCTGGAACTCTGAGGTAATAAATCTCTGTTGCTTTAAGCTACCCAGTTTGTGATCATTTGTTACAGCAGCCCCAGGAAACTAATACACCTTATCAAGGACAAGAATTAAAAACATGTTTTTCAGCAAAACATGAAAGCCCATTAACCATGTTTTATGTTCTAGAATCATGAGAGTATTTGCCCATAGAGTTAGAAAGTAATTTCAAAAGAAATGAATGTACAAATGCTCTTCTGCAAAGATTGCAAGCAAAACTTCATTAGTTTAAGCCAATTGGAGGGCCAGCACTTGTGAAATACGGAAGAATACTAAAATACTTTCTTATGCCCATATATTACCAGAAATATGCTTAGTGGAGGCCCAAGAATGATCCTACTAGATTTACCTGACCAGAAGCTCATGGGCATCCTCTGCACTGCAGGATACTCTTTTCTTCCACCTGCTAAGCCCTGGTGTTTGCAACCTGGAGGCCATTCCTCTCCCCATTGCATCCACATTGCCCCTTCGGTTCTTCACATGTTCAGTTCTGCAGAACCCGCTGTTCATTACACTTCCAAGCTCTGTGCCTTTGTTCCTTCTGCTGTCTCCCTGCAGTCTGTCAAGAACCACGTTTGTAGCTTCTGCAGTTGATCAATCCATTGCTGGGTATGTACTGTTTAAAAAAATACATTGCTGAACTTTCATAAAATACTGAAATACACCTAGTTGCTTCAATTTGTTACATTAAAGTGCCATAAAGGTGAAGTAGCAGACATAGGATCACAATGGGTAAGTTTTGATTTGAATCCAAGTCCCTGTGATACCAAAGCCCATGCCTACATTTTTTCCTCTTTTGTGCTGAACTCATACTCGCCCATGGAGACCCATCTGAATATCACGTTTTGTTTGTTTTTGGTACCAGGAGTCATAGTCAGAACCTTTGGAGCCTTCTCAACACCTCAGGAAGTGGTTTCACTAGAAGACCGATACCGTCTCTGTTTTTATTTCAGCATACTTGTAGCAATGATTATCCTTCTGAGTGAACAAAGGGGTTTAAGAAAATGCATATATCAAATTCACTGTTTATTTGCAATAGTCATATTTTATGGTTGTGCAATGGATACAAACTTAGTAGATACTCAACTGTTACACCTAGAGTTAGTTCATATTTCTTCAAACTCTTCTTGGCTGGCTTTTCTCTTTTCTGGAGGTCTTCAAATCCTCTCTGGATCTGTGATATTTAACTGTGCTTTTGAATTCAAACACCTGGATGAGTGGTTTAGCAGAGTTCTGAGTGTGGGTGATAAATTTACTGATCAAGGAAGATCCAGCCTGGGAGTGGGTGGCATCATCCAATAGATTTGTGTCTGGACCAGGTAGAAAGGGAAAGAAGTCTTGCTTCCGCTTCTTTGGAAGAGCTCCAGGCTCCACCCTCCCTGGTGGACATCTGTCTACAAGCCTTATGCACAGACCATCCAGCTTCCTCGCACAGATTCAAGTGGTCTCCATGTGAGTTCCAGGTTTTCCACCTTTGACTGTAGTATCTAGTTTTCCCATGCACAGGAGACCCTTTTTCCATTCTTCTCCTGACCCTACATGTGGTCACAGTATGTGTACACTGTAAATCACACATCCATTACTTTAGTAAACTGCCTGATGCAGGGTCCTTGTTAGGTCTGGCTGTATGTCCGTCTTTTCATGAAGATTTTTTTATGAAGGATAGATAACTGTGGGCTAATTTGTGAAAAAAAGCACAAGATTTGCATTTGCAAAAAAGGTGAATAATGCGAGTGAGGTGCAGGTGCTGGTACAAGGTGCTCCAAGCCAGAGCACTGCTATTGAGCATCTCTGGGTAGCCATGTCTGTGCGGGAATGCAGGCACTTTCATGGGACTGGGCTGATGGGGAAAATGCATGGGGAATGGAGAGACTCCAAAAGTGGCCTTCCCAAATCCAGTAGTATGAAGGAAAAGGAAAGAAAAATGGAAGGGAAGAGGGGAGAGGAAGGAAGAAAAGAGAAACGCTCACTGCTTTTCTGTGTCTGCAATTGAAAATAAATTAAAATAATTGTACTTATTGACATGTGCCACAGAATTATCAGGTTTTTCTTCTTGAAGGACAAAATAATCTTTTTTTTTTTTTTTTTTTTTTTTTTTTTTTTTCCGAATAAGTTGCTGTTTGGGCACATACACTGTTGCTCTCTCCCATGGGTTCATCCTGTAGTTTCCGCAGCTCTGATTTCAAGGGGAAGTAAAGACGACAGGACAGGAATAAACCACACTTAAGTAACATGATAACTAGATTCTTGCTCTGAGCCACAGAACTGGGGCAAATGATCTGCTGAAAATACAGCAATGTTCACAGGCAGCTCTCTTCAGCACAGAGGGTGGATGGTGAGGAGGGCAGACCAAGGTTGCAAAGTCCTCTGCTTCCAAGAAAGCAACACATCTTGCAGTGAAAAAACTCTTCTGCAGATCTCATGTAACCTCAGTGAAAACTCATACTCTGTAAGGGACTATGGTCTATTTCTACAGATACCACGATTTTTTAAAAAACATTTTTAAAATTCCATTATGTAAACAAACAAATTATAGTAATAGAATTTAACAATAATTTAATTAATGATTGTAAGATAATCATTGAACTTAAATGATTAATTTGCTCATTATTGGTATTACTATTCTACAAATAATGAATTCAATTCCAAAATAACTTGGAATAAATTAAACAAGCTTATGAGACGCAGATTATTAATATGTAGAGAGAGAGACCAACTTTTTCATTTAGAGCTATAATATTAGATTTATCACAAGTACTATATGCTGAAAAGACTTAGATTTCTTCAGTTATTTTACTTATTACTTTTTTCTGGATAATGCACCAACACTGAAATTTCACTAAACTGAGAAAACAGTTACTTTTTCTGTGCTTTAGTTGTACTATGACTTTCAATCTCATATTAACAGTTTCCTTCACCTATAATTATTTTTGTATCTCCAACTTGATGTTTATATTTAAAGCAGAGTTTATAACTTTTTCTCTGGAAACAATGTTTGTTTCTTTTATATTCTGTGGCTGATTTTTCTGCCAGTTGAACGGATACAAAGGCAGAAATAAAGTACTGGCAATAAATAACTTCTTTCAGAAGCAAAATACCTCAGGACAATTTAGATTTCATACAGCTATGTTCAATAAGAAAGAAAGCTATCAAATCTGGGAAACACTAAATTCCATAAAATCCCATGGAGACCCTGAAGACTGACCTTTTGAAACATTTTAAAACAGCATGAAGAAACCAACAGACTATGATGGACTCTATTCTTCAGGAAAGCTAACTGCACAATGTTTTATTCAAAGCTGTATTTTTGTATAGATATTCTTAAATGTGCTTATAATGTTCTTAACTTTTCTAAGTAGTGAAGTAAACAATTTCTATAATACATAGTGCATTATTTTCTGTAAGTATGCTAAGACAAATTATTTTATTTATCCTCTTAAATCATCTTAGCAACATTTTAAAAATATTTATGTGCCTTTTAGTCAAGAGTTATAAACATTGATATTTGCACTTAAAATTTTTAGATATTATTAGGAGTATTTGAATTAAGATGTATATATATATATATATATATATATATATATTAGTAGTATTATAAATGTAATATGTTTATTAAGAATTTATTTTGGAGAAAAAATAAATCAAGATTTTTTGTATTATATACCACAGCGATATAAAAGTAATTTTTGTACTTTTTGAAGCACTGATCTCTGTTCTATGTATCTTGTACAAAAATAAGTAGGTTTTTGTGCTGAAAGTTACTAAAAATGATAATATTCTCACTTTCTCCATTACAGAAACATTTCATTGCCAAGTCTTGGGAACAATTTATGCATCAGCAGACATGATCAATCCCAATTTCTGTTTTCCAGTCTCATGACATTTCACTTTTACCTCCTAAGTTCATATAGGCAGTAAAAACACAGAGGCACACAAACACATAGTCTTTAAATTTGCTTTTGCTGTTGTATGGAATAAGCACATATATAGAAGATATATACAAATATATAAAAGCTGAAATTAAGGAAAATTTGTTTATTTTAGTAAACCTTTTTATTTTTGTTTACTTATTTGATTATTTATTTTTTCCATAAACGTTCCACTGTTTTATTCACACAATATATGTAAGACTTACATTTCTTTGCCATTGAAATATTTTTCTCTTTCAATAATTTTATAAGGAATCCACTGATTGTATCCATTATAAAATATGTTAAAATGAAAATATCTGTGTAGCAAAATGCTATTGACTTTTGTTTGTTGACTTTGTAACCTGCTGCGCTACTAAATTTGTGTATTAATTCTAGAAGTGTCTTGGTGGAGTTTTTGGGGTCTTCCAAGTAGCTTATCATGGCATCTGTAAAAAAGGATATTTTTACTTCTTTTTGTTTTAACAGCATACAGTTTTTTTTTTTTTTAATGTTTACATGAAAGGATAACACTCTAAATTCAATACGACAAAAACACAGCGTAAAAATGAGCAAAATATTTCAACAGACCATTTCACAGAAAAAGATACAAACGGTCAAGAGGCACGCGGGAAAGTACCTACCATCAGTAGTTACCAGGGGAATGCAATCTAAACTCACTCTGGAAGACAGCTGAAGGGGTATAAAATGTCTAAGCCTCTTAGTGAAAATCTCCATCAAATTCTCTTAATTTTATAATTTTTTTAAAATTTCTTCTTTTGAGTTCTTACACTGGAGAGCCTATATGATATTTACAATGTAGGTCTGATTTATTTTGCTTATGAGTATATCTTTAAGATACGTCCATTTATATATGAAGTCTTTTAGTTTATCATTCTTTATAGCTGAGTAATATTCCATTGCATAAAAATACCACATCTTTTTCAACCATTCTGCAGATGATGGGTATTTTGGTTCTTTCCAAAATTTGGCTATTATAAATTGTGCTGCTATAAACATAGGTGCACAGATATCACTATGGTATGTTTTCAGTTTTTCTCAGAAAATTCCTAGTAGAGGGTTAGCTGGATTGAATGGGTTTTCCAATTCTAATTTTTTTGAGGAGTCTCCACACTGCTTCCCATAATGGTTGCACCAGTCTGCATTCCCACCAGCAGTGGAGGTTTCCTTTTTTCACACACGGTCTCCAACATTTGGTGTTGGTTGATTTCTTTATGAAAGTCATTCTTTCTGGGATGAGATGATATCTAAATGTTGTTTTAATTTACAATTCATGAATGGCTAGCAATGTGGAGCATTTCTTCATGCATTTATAGGCCTGTTGATTTTCTCAAAGAACTGTGTGTTCATCTCAGAAGCCCATTTCTGGATTGGGTCATTGAATTTTCGGAGCCTAATATTTTTTAACTCTTTATAGCTTCTAGATAGAATACCTTTCTCTGAATACTTATTAGCTAAAGTTTTTTTAAAAAATTATGGGTTGTCTTTTCACTCTGTTGGTAATTTCTTCTGACATGCAAAGTTTTCTTAACCAGAGGAGGTCCCAGTTGTTGCTTCTTTCAACTGTTAAACGTTCATTTTTTTTTTTTTTCATGAATTCTTTACCTACCGCAATGTCTTCAAGATTTTTTTCCCACTTTTTCTTCCAGGAGATTTAATGTTTTTTCTTTTCATATTTAGATATCTAATCAATTTCGACTTTAGTTTAATGCATGGTGATAGACCTGGGTGAAGTTTTAATTTTCCCATGTGGAGAGCCAAGTTTTCCACACCATTTGTTAAAAAGGCTATTTTTCTTACAGTAATCATATTTGGCCTCTTTGTCAAAGATAAGGTGGCTGAGTATGTTTTAATTTGCCTCTGCATCTTCTAATGTATTCCATTGGTCCACAGGTCTTTTTTTTTTTTTTTTTTTTTTGGCCAATACCATGCTGACTTTATCACTGTACCTTTGTAGAATAACTTTAGGTCAGGAATTGCAATGCGTTTTGCCTTGTCTTTGTTGCCCTGGATTTTCTTTGCAATTCTAGGTCTTTTTTGGTTCCAGCTTAATTTTAGGAATGATTTCTCGAGGTCTGTGACGCATGTCAATGGTAGTTTATTAGAACTGCATTAAATCTGTATAGCAGTATGGATATATTCATAATGTTGGTTCTTTTTCTTTTTGTCTTTCTTTTTTTTTTTTTTTTTTTTTTTTTTTTTTTTTTTTTTTTTTTTTTTTTTTTTTTTTTTTTTTTTTTTTTTTTTTTTTTTTTTTTTTTTTTTTTTTTGTATTTTAGTACAGAGCCTACAGGGTCTCACTCCACAGATTGGACTTGTAGTGATTTCCTGTTGTGAGCTTCCCAAATGTGTTCGGATTACATGTGCGTGCCACCGCGCTTGGTCTCAATTGATGTTTTAGTGCACCCCAGCAGCAGAACTGCACGGCCTCCTGGGGATCAAACGCTAGCGGCTGTACCTGCTGAAGCAGGCTCTTTATTCTTGTGAGCTACCTGGCTGGCTCAATGCACATAAAATGTCTGAATTGTTTCATCTTACTTTATAGTCTTTTGTGTGGTTGTATGAGGTATTTTAAAACATTAGTTTCTATAAAGAGAATGAAAAAAACTCAGTATGTTATCAACAAAAATTAAATGTTATTTATTATTTTCAAAGTAGAGAATTTTAAACCAGAATTACTTAATGTTTATAAAGATTCTATTTTTGGTCCTAAAAACATGAAAACTCTGATAAATTTTAGCTGGCATTATTCCATCATAAAATGAAATAAGCACATCATATATTTTTGTCCTCCTAAACATTGCATAGTTGTGCGTATTCCTGAAAAAGGAGTGTTTCTGTTTTGAGGAACCAAATGTTCTGCCTAACACTTTAAATATCGTCCACGAACAGAATTACCCCAAAATGGCTTCTCATGCTCCCACTTTGAGTCTTGTGCCTCTTTTTGTATCTACAGAAATTACCAGATTCTCACCTGGAGTCCCTTGCTGGATGTTTTCATTATCCTTCAAGAGGTTTAAGGGCAATATCCAATCTTTTAAATTATTCTTTTTCACATATCCATTAATTTTTTGCTTGTTCCTTGCATTGTGATACTCAACTGGAAAAACCCATCCACCATGATATCAAAGCTTTGCTTATTTCATCTACTATTCTGATGAAACTGCACGGAAAAAGGATTCTTAGTCTTACTTTCATACCCAAAGAAGCATCCCAGGGAATGTAAGCATGACATTAGGTGATAGTGCTGCAGCCCTTCTTAAGAAAGTTACAGTTCCAGGTCCATGGAGATAGCTTAGCAGAGTAAACATATGCTTAGCCAAGCACAGGGACTGAGCTTCGATCCCCAGCACTTCACGCATCCCTGGCTTCTCCCCCTAGCTCTAGCTCGCTGAGCTGGTGACTGAGTTCAGGTGTAGGGCACACCTGTAATCCCAGTGCTGGAGGAGATTGCATACAGGAAGATCACTAGTCTGAGTTGCATACTGAGATCTTGTACCAGATTCATTAAAAAAATTAATGATTAATGTTCACTGCTCAACATGAATACCATGGCTCTTTTTTGCTATTCTTTTTTTTTTAAACATTTATATATTTGACACAGGGTCTCAGTATGCAGATCAGACTTGTAGTGCGCCCCAGGAGACTTGGACTCATTCACTGCTCAGTGTGCCCCAGGAGTGGGGCACGTGTGGCATGCAGGACTGGGGATCAAACACTGGTCTCTGTACTTGTCAAAGCAAGAGCTTAGTCTGCTGAGTCATCTCACTGCCCTAATATCATGGCTCTTAATATGATAAATACGCTAATGGCTCTTTCTTGCCTGTATTTTATGCTGTTCATTTTCATTTTTAAAACTTATCTGCAAGTGTTGGTTCAACATAGTGGCCGTGTCCCTTGTGAGGAGTTGGCGCACGTACTCCACCCAAACTCGTGCTTGGCTCATTGCTTGCCATTGTTTGGCTCTTTTCTTTTACAAAAGACCAATTTCTTTATTTAGACTAAAGTTTTATCCTGAACTCACAAAACATATGCAGTTGCTTATTTCACATTTCCATTTGAAATAACAGTAAACATTAAACAGAACAAAAGTGAATCTTCATTTTTCTTTCAGAAAATGTTGTTCTAATTTTTGCCATTCACTGAGGCATGGCAATGTATTTTAAATGAAAAAAAAAATAACGATACATGCACAGAATATTGCACTGAAAACTTTAGACAACAGTTGATTTGTTTTCCTTAGTGAGATAACAATCAAGTTTCCACCAGAGAATGATGAAAAAAAATTAATTAGGTGCCAGTGGGATTGAAAGTTTGGTGGAACCAGAGTACTAGATGGGTGAGGAAAAAGCAGAAGCAGTGCTATAAGCACTGAGAATGTGTCAGGCCAAAGTTGTGGCAAATCCTATGGAGGTGCCTTTGGCAGGCAGTGGTGTGGTTTATTGGAAGATATGGTCACTGGAGAAGCATCGAGGAAGGATAGTGAGAGTCAGTAAGAAGACAGATCCTTTTTACTTATTCCTACTTTATGATAGCAGTTGCTAATGCTAAAATTTCTCCTATATGTACTAGAACTAGATTTAGGACAATCATACCGAGTTATATTTCCAGCCCTGTTTCATTTACTTTATTTTATTTTGAGAGTGCGTTTTGTTAAATCATTAAACTTCCAAGGCTGGGATTCATCTTTGGATCCTTCTGCCTAACAATCTTATTAGAGAGCTAGCATTACAGTGATGTGCACTCATTCCATGCTACAAAAAGTTACTTTATGTTTTAATATCCTCGAGAAACATTTTTGACCTTTTCTGAATCTTTAATATTTTATTTTTTCCTGGACATACATTATAACTCCTATACAGTTCTGGATTATTTTCAAGACCGATGTCATATACATCAATGATTTTTAAAACTAATTGAAACTGCTAACAGAGGAGATGTCAGTCACCCTCAACACTGCCTGTTCCAGTAACTCGTCTTGGTAGGGTCAGCTCAGCAAGAGCACCTGCTCCAGTAAGGGACACAGGAAAGGTTTTCATGATAGACATAGGATTAATCACTCCCAGAAAATAAAAAGGAACACGGATATATAAAGTGAACATGGATAAAGGAGCACTATGAAATACTTCCTCATTTTCACAAAGAAGGTAGAAGTAGAGAGGCTGTGATAGTGTGGGAAGGAAAACAGAGGGAAATTGCTACCAGCAACCATGTAGGGTCTCTACCTTAGCTCTGGCTGATGGAACTTTACAAAAGGTGTGTCACCCTCTGAGTGCTTTACTCATCTGTTCTATGTGGACTTTCTTGAGTATGGCTTGTCCAGGATTCTATTCCAATACTGTTCTCTCTGAAGATAATCTACAAAACAGTCTCCTTTTCAATTTAATTTATTTAATTTTTCCTTTTTTAAAGAGAGTACAATTTAGAATTAAAATAGAAAAAATGAAAAGCAAAACAATTTCAATTAACCAAATAATATGAATTTTACAGAATTTGTTTCAATACATAGTGTTGTCTTCCAACCAGTTATTCGTATTACCAGATATATGCATATAAAGTTGGAAAGAAAGGAAAATAAAAAAGAAATGTATAAGAAATTAAGAAGAGAAGAAGTAAAAACAATTGAAAGAAAAAGATAAGCCAAATTAAATATCTGTTTCTTTCCATAGATCAATAGAAAAGCCCAGTACAGTTGTCCAAACCATCCCACTTGAATACCTGATAAATCTCACTCCCTCTCCTGTCTTTCTTCTCAACTCAGTAACTCTTTACTTTAGAATAAGTTCATTCCCTTTTTCCAAGATCTATTGTGTTCTTCAGATTCCATTTTTTTCTTTCAGGTTCTCACACTAAGGACACAATTTATTTCACCTAATATGTTCTTTATTTTTATCCATCCACCAACAAAAAGTTCCAAATTTATCCTGCTTTATAGATGAATAATATTCAATTGTGTAAAAATACCACATCTTCCTTATTCATTCTTTTTTTTTTGTCTTTTTGAGACAGGGTCTTGCTATGCAGTTCAGGCTGGCCTTGAGCTCAGTTTTGTAGCCCAGGCTGGTCTCGAACTCGCACCAATCCTCCTGCCTCAGCCTCCCGAGTGTTGGGATTACAGGCGTGAGCCACCACGCCTGGCTTCCTTATTCATTCTTCACTTGATGGGCACCTGGATTGTTTCCAGGATTTAGCTAAGACAAATACCACAGCACTGAGAAACAGCTTCTTGACCCTACATATTCCAGTACTCAGTGAACTTGTTTGAATAACTGAACAGAATATAGACACTGCTGTCAGTTGTGGTAATCCACATAGTTATGATAAGCCTAAAAATCAGAAGGCAGAAGGTTGTTTCTTGCTCATACCAGCAGAGCTGAGCATTGTTGCTCTGGGTCATTCATATCTTTCAGTGATGCAAGAATTCAGCTGGAGGCATCGCAGTTCTAGCTAGCATAGAACAGGAAAAATATTTGGGAAACAGGAAGAGTATTTGCAAAACTATATGAAGAAATCTGAAAGAATGCCATTGGTAATGTTGAGAACATATTTCTTTAGATGCCCAGGTCTACAACAGAGAAGGCCCTCTGTACTAGATTCCAAACATGAATGAAAAAAAAAAAAGGAAAGAAAAGAGAAAGTGTTTCTGATAGGTAGCAATCTCTAAGAACACTTTTGTGATGTACTTATTGCCCTGTTTAATACATTTCCTTGACAACTTACAGAATATTCTTTCATTAAGAAAAAATATTGCTAAGTGACATTAGATATATTTCATCTCCACAACACAAAGCTGAAATAAATCTACCTAAATTTTCCTGAATGTATTATTGTGTTTTTAATATTCTATAGTTTTGCCGGGCGTGGTGGCTCACGCCTGTAATCCCAGCACTCGGGAGGCTGAGGCAGGAGGATCGTTGTGAGTTCGAGACCAGCCTGGGCTACAAAAGTGAGCTCAAAGCCAGCCTGAACTGCACAGTGAGACCCTGTCTCAAAAATAAATAAATAAATAAATAAATAAATAAATAAATAAATAAATAATATTCTATAGTTTTGTTCATTTTATTCAGGGATGGAGAATGGTAACTATGCTCCTTGAGTTTTTATCCTTTCTTCTTAATTCAATTATGAAATTATTGAAGGCAAGAAATGTTTGTACTTTACACACATAATGAGAATGAGTGAGGCATGCAGTAATAACTATACATTTAACTGAATCTTCCGAAAATGTTTATATATATATATATATATTTTTTTTTTAAAGAAAAGCAGGTACTTAAGAGCTGATTAAAATTCTTTGAAGTGGTTATGAACTTAAGTTGTTTCTGGTCATATTAGAAGGTACTCTAATCACAAGCTGAGCTTCAATTGTAGAAACATTAACTTTAAATGATAGGTGGTTAATAAAGGATTAAAGCACAATGCAAGAAACCAATGTAGTCATTAAAATAAATGGAAGTAAAAACATTATAAAAAGGTGATTATGTTATTAAACTAAATGCCTTACTTTGAAGCTTGATAGTGAGCCCTATAATCAGCAGATCTCTGTGGGCAAATATTTCTGACTATGAGGCACACTGGCACATACATATTAATGATAATTTCATAGAACCACGGTACAAATATCAAGACTCTTGGCTCCACCTACCTTAAGTCTGGCTGAGTTTCTTGTCAAAGTTTCAGCATCTCCAGTAGGAACCTCTGATCTAGAGAACAGTTTCACATATCTTACTATTATGATTTTCATGGAAATCACTTCAATGACATTTAAATAGAATTTTATAATGTTGAAAAACTCTATACAAACATGTACTGTCTGTATTGAATAGACTGAAAAGAACAAAATATCTTCAACTCGCGTTTAATTCTCAGAAAATTAAATAACAAAGTAAACTTTAAGTTTAAATTAATTTTCACTGAATAGAGTAAGTTGATAACAAGTGATAAATCACTTTCCTGCCTCATGTCCCTTTGCACGACTTATTTGATATAAGTTCTGAGCACAGATAGAATTGCTCTGCTAAAAATCTTACAGGGGATAATAGAATGATGAATTAGTTATTATATATATATATATATATATATATATATATATATATATGAAAAGTAATATGTGACATCAACGTAAGACTTAAAGTTAACTTTAGACTTTTAGTGTTTGTCATGGATCAGTGTAGGTTTACCAGTAATGATAAATGCATTTCTGTACCCAAGAATATTGACAACCAGGGAGGCTATGCATGTGAGAGTCTGAGTACAAGAAATATTTATAACATAAGTTCAATTTTGCTGCCAACTAAAAACATCTCTAAAAACTAATTTGTTAAATATATAAGACATGGTACGAAGATTAGAACAATTTTTACCCAGTTAGGTTTTTTTTACAGCCACATAGAGATAATGTTAGACTAAAGCAGTATAATTAACATTAACATATATTTTCTTCATAATGAAAATATAAATCTCCTAATTCAAACATCATGTCTGTATCAAATTATTTTCTAAATTTGTAATAGTTAAACACAGCTAAAATATTTTTAAACACTTTTTTTCCTACCTTTCTAAGTTAATTAGAAATTCCTAAAAGATACTGGAGATCTCTGGTGAGAATTTCATTATTGATTGTAATGTAACTAGAAAAAATAATTTATCATTTACTCTACTGTCCTCTCTAGAATTTGGACCAGTCATATTTACAATTTTCAGTTATTTTTCTATATTAAGTTATCTTCTTTAATATATGCAATAACTAGCTTTTTAGTATAACTTAAGCATATACAGCAGACATTATTAGTTTAACCTAGGAAGGTAATGCATGACTGACTTAATACATGTTTAGAAAAGAACTCAACAGAAATTACTCAAATAAGCAACAGATTCTATATAACTTATACCAAAGCTGTTTGGATTTTATTATTATTAGTAGTAGTAGTATTTTATTATTTTATTATTTTATTCTAGGATAGTAAATCTCTAATAAGGTTGTCAGTCTTTTGAGATGAACACAGGAACTAAGGTATTAGCATGACAGGTATTTAAAATGTTAAGCCCCAATATGATCTAAAATAAGTTTTGTAACTATATCCTACTAGAAATTACTGTACTTCAAATAATTTTGATCATTGTCACAGCTTCTACCTGAATATTTGCTATGTTAAAACATACTTGAGAATTTAAGATTCGTCACTTTTTTTTCAGAATTTCTTAAATTACTCCAAGGAAATAATTTTAAATCAAGTCTTTTGAAAGTAATCAATATTGCTGTTTCTTTTTGATAAAATATTCATACTTACAATCAGACATCGAAATATGTACATGCTTTAAGGGAAATTGATAGAACACCCAATATATTTTTAAGACTTTAAGACTTACTTTAAAATTTTAAATACTATGGAAGAATTGTCCACTATGAAAGATGAATAAAAAATTTTCCCTATTAAATTCTTATCATTTGAAACCCGGTGATCTTTCCTCTTTCAAGAATTCTTCCTGAACCTTTCTGAAATTTTCGTCACCATTTCAAAAGTGATCCTTCTTAAAGTGGTTCTATTTAAAACCATAGCAGACATATATTAAAGTGTGAGCAATTTTTCTTAAGAAAGCCCTTGACTATTCAAACCTTTAGGGAGTCACGACTGCACTAATACTCAGGGAATATAACTGTGCAGGAAATTGAAATGTGTTTGCATGTGTTATAAATATTTATAAGCTAACCTTCAATGAGAAGTTTAAGAAAACAATATATTGTCACTGACTCAGCACCATTTTCTCGATTTATTGTAAATATTCACAGCATTCCAGTGTCCTAAATATTTACCCTGAACTCTCGGATAGAACATATATGGCAAATTGCAGCTTGTAGGTATTTAAAGTGCTCTGACATTTATAAGTTCCAGCAATTGTAATTAGAGTAGAAAATTTTAAGAAAGAAAGTAGAAACATACTTTCCTAATTTGCATTTAAATGGTGGAAGCAAAATCCCGCAAAATTGTTGCTTGGCACTCCTCTTCTTGGCAGGGGCCTGTTCCAGTTTCTTTTGTGTCTTGAATCTTAGTGTCCATTTCTTGTTCTACATAATAAGTTTAATGCCTACAAGTACTTCTTCAGATTATTTCACATTTACTTTTCAAAATCATAGTCTTACCTATTACTCTATACAATGAAATAGATTTAAAGTTAAAGCAATTGCAATATCCCAAACCTAAGTGAAAAAAAAGGTAGAGTATTTTTTTAGAAAGAATAATTAGAATAATTAAAATACTGCACTAAATCAGTTGGATAACATACAGATAATAGCACATTGCTACCATCGTTTGTTACTCTAATTGTTCTACATTTATGGAGTACATTTATTAAAACTTCCCTGGGTAGTTTTAATAGTAGTAGTTAACTATTGTCATTTATCAGCCACCTTATTATAGTTCAAAATACAATTGAAATTGAAACACTTCAACAAGTTAAAACTGACAATAAACACACAGTCCAATAGAATTTGCTTAATGAACATTATGCAATAAAATTTTAATCTTCATCAAGCTTGTTAACCACTGTCAAGTCAAAAGTTTTATATTTTATGATAAATAACAGCTCAAAGGGTAAGTTCAAGTCACACAGCAACAGGCAAGTGAGGAGAGAGTATAATTCACTGCTAATGTTATATAAACTAGTGATTATTTTCTATGGATTCTTTAGGTCCTCTTTGTCTTTTCTTTTGGGTAGATAAATTTATTTGTCACCTATTATATACACAGGGCAAGAGGACATTTGCTTAACTCACAATATCTTATTCACTGTAGTAGAGCCTGATAATTTGTACAGTTTATTGCTCCCAAATTATTACTTAACATTTCTTGATATGCCATGTTCATTCTTTCAATACCTGTAAGCTTCAGTTTGTTTGCTGAAAGATAGTACTATTTGTTGATTAGAGTGCTGTTGTACTCTGTAATTAAAATAGAACATGAGCGTATAATAAATGTGTCTTACAAAATTTTTCAACATTTGCAACATCAACATCATAGGCATTTTTGGCTAAGGTCCGGTATAGTCAAGATGATGGGCAAAAAACTAGTTGAGTTAGGATTTGTGTTATGCAAGTGTTGGCCAAACAGGGAGGAAAGTTAATTCATGAACCAAAAATTCTTTAAGTGTGAAATTTAGGCATTCTTTTAGAGCACTGTAACATTGCTTCTGCCTAACTGGATGGGAAGTGATGATGGTACAAAAATGGCACAAACAACAGTAACACCATGGTTCAAGAACCTTCAATTTATGAATAACTTAGCTCAGTAATGAAAGCATTCCATAAAATTTGGTTTCCTTCCTGAAATCCATATTGAAACATGAACAGGACTTTGACCAGTGTCCCACCTGAATATGACTGTTACCATTGTTCTCACCCTGACATGTGGTTGTGGCTTCCTCTATTTGAGAGCCTGGTTGCAGGCAGAGCTGTGTACATTGTCTGTGGAGCTTCATGTTTGCACACACAGTACTGTGCAGTGTGACTCAATCCCTCTTGGCTCCAAAGAGATGAAGGGCAGGCATGGCATCCAGATGAAAGTGCAGAGCAATGATGAAGGCCATAAGGATGTGCAGGGTGAAAAGCAGTAAGAAGCTTTTGATGAAAACAAGTGTTGAATTGAAGGAAGAAATGATATAAATTAGTGAACATGGTACTTGGTTGACTAGGGCTGGGCCTGGTGGTGCATACCTATAATCCCAGCACTTAGAAGGTTGAAGCATGAGGATCAGTGAAAATTTAAGACCAGCCTGGACTACAAAAGTGAGCTCAAGGCCAGCCTAAACTACATAGAGAGACTCTTTCTCAAAAAGACAAAGATAAACAAACAAACAGACATTTGTTTGACTGATCTGGCTTTGGAGTCCAAGGTGACACTGCTGACAGTTTCTACTATTTTGAAGACCTAAAGATGCTGTCAAAGGAGCTGACGTGGTAAAAAGGGTAATGATGATTAACCACACAAAGGACACAGGTGCTAGAAGTGTGGAAAAACTCTTCTTGGGCTGGTTGAATGTGCTACAGCTAGCAGCTCCATATTACTGAGGCTGTGATTTGTGAAAAATGCAGGAAATTGCACAATGATTTACAAAAAAAAAAGACAGAAAGAAAGAAAGAAAGAAAGAAGAAACTCTAGAAGCACAACTGAGCACAACTGACCAATTTAAAGCCAAAAGCTAGTGGTTTGTTGAATTTCATAAGCAGCATCCACAGTGCAATGAAATATGGTGAAGCTGCCAGTTCTAAAAAGAGTGCTGGAGAAGCCTATGAGCAATAATTCATAGAATGATGGCAACAAAAGGAAAAGTCACTTGGTGATGAAACAGACTCTTCTGGAAGAAGATCCTGAAGCAAACCTATGTTTCAAAGAAAAGGCATTGCTGAAGCATAAGCCCATGAAAAACAGATTGACCCCTTTTCTGGGCAAATGGAAGTGCTGATCTGAAGACTAAGCAACACTGATGTACTGTTCCCAGATGCTTTGCATGTTTAAGGAATAGAATATGAACAAGGCCTGACTGCCTATCATGGGGGTGCCTATGTGAAAATTTAGTTCACCAGTCTTGTGCATGGAGCAACTACATGAGGTGCTTTCATCCAGGATTAAGAAATACTTTCCTAACAACCAGCTGCCTGAAAGTTATCTCATTCTGATGGACAGTGCTCCAGCACACCCTCACGCCTTGGTGGATGATATGCACCCTGAGTATGACTTCATAAAATTCGAGTTCCTCCCCTAAACAGACACATCCTCCACCGCATATGGCCCAACTAGTGACCTGCAACTTGACACACACAAAGGCATTCTTCACCTCATGTGTTAGTATCACTGAATAAATGTTCTTTATTCTGAAAGAGTTCTGGAAGAAATACTGTAATGTCTTCCATTCCATCAACTTCATTGACAAAGACTGGGAAGATATCCTGTAACAGACCTTAAATAAATGATGGAAACTGCTTCCAGAATGTGCTCTGTGCCTGACTTTGAAGGGTGTGATGCACAGTCGTGGAGGAGACTGTGTTCATGGATAGGAGTCTAGGTCTAGACTTCCATGGTGCAGACTTAGAGGGGCTTGTTGAGGACCACAGGTGGGAGCTAATGACAGAGATCTTGGTGAACCCGAGTGAGCACTAGAAGGCCCTTGTTGAGGAACCTTTCACTGTGGAAGTGGGAGACAGGGAGGTTAGCAGTGATGTGATAAAATCAATTATGGGAACATCTAATAAGTGTCAGGATTTCCTTGAGGAGCAACACCTGAACATAACTGTAATGAACACAGTGAGGATATGATGAATTCTGACATGGTTGTTCAATTCCAGAGGGTTATATGCAGGGCAGGAATAAAGAACTCACATTAGACAGATTTTTTTGGTCAAAATCAGTCTTTCAGCTAAGAGAAAGGAGGAGAAGGAGAAGGAGAAGGAGGAGGAGGAGGAGGAGGAGGAGGAGGAGGAGGAGGAAGAGAAGAAGAAGAAGAAGAAGAAGAAGAAGAAGAAGAAGAAGAAGAAGGAAGAGGAGGGGGAGGAAGAGAACAAAGAGGAGAACGAGAAGGAGGAGGAGGAGGACGAAAAGAAGAAGAAATAAACCCATGATCTTGCCATGTTTTTATGCAGGTGGACTTTCCCTCCAAAGAATAACCTC